>JAUMGZ010076677.1:0-18269 GCA_032359645.1 Pododesmus macrochisma | reverse complement strand
AGGGTTCAAGACTTTACCAAAGCTGGACAGTTCAAGACATTATCAAAGCTGGAGGGTTCAAGACTTTACCAAAGCTGGACAGTACAAGATATTACCAAAGCTGGACAGTTCAAGACTTTCTAAAGCTAAACGGTTCAAGAAGTTTACCAAATCTGGAGGGTTCAAGACTATATCAAAGCAAGAAGTTGTCAAGGAAACAAGAGTGAATTTAACTTATGTTTTAGACAGCTACTGCTATAAGAACTTGCTTTGATCACATTTATGTCCTTGCATCTTAAAATATGCATGTTAAGAAGTCATATGTTGTATGAGCATGTTCTAACAAGGACACTTCTCTCAGATGGAATTTTAAATTGAAGCGGGGGACAAAAAAGTTTTTGTTTTGTCTTTGATCAACTTTATGTTGAAGAAAAATTGAAAAAAAAGAAGAAGAGCAAATGAAGTAAATAAAAGAAGCATTTGTATATAAAACATGGCTATACCCTCATAAATCAAATCATAAATGCTCTACACAAAACAATTCTCCTTACTCATATTCCCCATATTGTCAGGGAGGGGAAATAAAACTCAAACCTTTGTACCATCTTCATCACCCAAGTCCTTGATCATAGTCATTAAAAAGCCTCCATACGAGGACCTTAATATGACTGCAACAAGCTTTCACCCAGTCCTAATTATAAGAGATGGCACAACACTCGACTCGAGTGTATTTTTGAACGACCTACCCAAATCACCACAAAATATATTAATTCTTCACAAACTAGAGGGGTAAGTCGAGAAAACATCCCAAACTTGTAGTGCCATGAGATGGCCCTCTAGACATGTGTAGACCAACATATACACTTGTGTCAACATAAAACTTTCTAAATGAAGAGGGAGAGCTCATTGGCAAAAACTCAAATGGAGACGGGAGTTAAGTGACAAATTAAGTTATTAAGTGAAGTAGTTCTATGTTTTATATCAGTAGAAAAACAAGAAATGTCAGTCATAATCTGTAGAAGAACTGTAAAACCTCGGCAAGATCCATTAGCCATAGCTATACAAATGTCGTAGAACCTGCATACACAAATCTTTGTAGAATTCTCATGAATATGATGTCATTGCAATTTTTCTGTCCTTAAATTGACTCAAATCTTGAAAGATTTACTGTAAACATTTTTTGCTATTTCAAAACTAAAAATTATGAAACTGAGACACATTTTCCATATTGAATAGAAATGACCATTGTTTAAGTAAAAGGATAACAGTTAGTTGAAATATGAGTGCCGTTTCCTAATCTGAGCGAATATTCTGATCTAACACACTATAAATCACAAAGAATTTTACACAACAATTAAACTACATTTCATGAAATTGCTGAATTTTCACATCAAATGTCACAATAAACCCAGTATTGCCATGATAAATAAAACTTAGACATTGAAACAAATAAAGATTGGAATAATACTTATAAACTGTGAGCAATTTTCTTGGAATTAGATATTTTCGTTAAAACTCAACCTAAATGTTCTTAAGATTTGGCATTGCTGTTTAAACTATTAGAAACTCAATTTATAAATTGGTTTAAGGTGGAATTTGATGTTTTCTTGAAAACTTGACATAATTACTATCAAAATTTGACATAACCGTTAAAACTTGATTTAACTATGAAACTCATTTTTATAGATCAGTTTTGGGTGGTTCCTTCATAACAAAAACATTAAATTACTGTAAAATGCCATGAGGGCCATAGCAAGCACACATAACAATCACAAGACTTTACAGAGGACTCTAAGATGCTAATTGACCAGAAGTATACACAGGAGCACGGAGATATTTACTCTCAATCTTATTTTCTTTGAACCCTGAGATATTTATATTGTAATGGACACATGCATGACAAGTGGATGGATGAAACAGAAGTGTACAGATGCTGAAGCCATCATCTTATAACATCAATGGCGCTACAGAAGGGGTAGCTAAGTTCTATAGGTCTAACAGTAGCTCAATCACTGGTCATTATGTACAATGTATCTCATGACTATCCAATCAGACGGTCATTATGTACACTGTATCTCATGACTATCCAATCAGACAGAGTTTTACTTAGATCGTTATGGAGGTCTTAAAATTGTGAAACAAAAGATATGATTCGATGGCATGTTTCTTTCTTTTTTTTATTTATAAATGGCTTCTCATCGACACATAGAACCAGAGTCAAAGTCCAATAATCCTTCGATCTATGATGATCTATTCAATTCAAAATTATGTAAAACCAATAAAAAAACACGAACATGACTATAAATAACTCCCCCCCTGAAAGATTTAAAATGAAACATAATTTTAACACTAAATGTGTGGTTGAACATCTTCAGTGTACCAATATGGCCATTAGAAGACTGGTACTTTCTTTTTAAACTGTCAATAAAATAGAGTTATGTTGAGATGGGTTAAAGAAAGAAGATCTTGCATATAGACAAGACTAGTCAAGAAATGTACAATGTGAGTATGTAATATTAATTCATGTACTGGTATTTAAGATATACTTTATAGAAAGGACTTTGGTCAAAACGTACCTGAACATAGAAAAAGCTAAGGAGAGAAAACCCCATAGCTATTCAATTTTCAGCAAATTCAGTGTAATTCTTACTTATAAAGACGAGATCTCACTAACTTTGCAGAATTTACTCAGAAGAGTTACTGCAAGAAACCCAGAAGTGGGAACATACATTGTGCATATGGTCAAAAAGGGAGAGTTGACACTGCCAATACAACCTCATCACCACTGCAAACACAGCGACATCTCTACTCAGCATCGTTAACAAGAGCATATGTACAACAATTAATATTTACCTGTAATATATATCCTCTTGCATAATCTTCATAGTTCCAGCCAAAGCCTTGTAGGACTTGTAGAACTTCATCATGTTGCAGAACACTGAAGAGTCGGTCCAGTAAGATCTTTAATCTTATAGGCGTGGCCTGGGACCCATACAGCATTAAACTGGCAATGTCAAAGACAATGTTTGGTTGAACTACCTCGACCTGCATCCCGAGGTTAAATATGTGACGATATCCTAGCTTGTCTAATGCTGAAAAACATAACAAAAACCAAATTTGTAAGATAAAGTTTGAGTTGAGATATGAGGAAACTTATCACTTTTGAGAATGTTCTTCATGGCATAAATAAGTTATATAACATGCAATGCATGTTCCTTCTATATAGTCAACTGTCACATTGTATCACCGATAATTATATTTGCTATAGATGAGTTATTGTAAAACAAGACTTGCATGATTGCATAAAAACATTCAAGAAATTTTCTTCAAGAAATAATGAAACCAAGTTTATAGATAAAACGACACTGTAAAACATTAAATACAGATTGTCAGTACAGATCTCTGATACGGAAGCTGAAACTTGGTCATGGGAGGGTAAATGACAGCCAAAAACACAAGCTGGCACTCCACCTAACATACAGAGTTATGCCCCCTTTATCTCCTAGATGACTCTCATGGTAGTAATAAGACACTGTACAGATCGAGGAGATTTATGTTTTGTCAGGATAAATTTTAATTTGATACAAACTGATGCAGGATGGGAAGGGATGAGTGAAACTGGCAAAGATTCAAACTGTCAGATCCCACTCTCAAAAATAAAGCTAAAAGATAGCCCGGTGTTGACTTATGGACGAGCATTGGGTGTCAAAATTAAGCTAACGGCCTTCCAAAGGATGTCTTCAACTGATCTGAACTCTTCAAAAAAAAATTCTTAAATTTTTTCTGCTCAATTAACTGTGAGGAGTACAGGTTGTCTTGTGTTTCACTTTGACAAAGAACCAAAAACACGCTAATGTTAAAGTCTGTATGATAAATCTTGAAGTTTCCAACACAATTAGTAACTCTTCTCAAAACTTCTCTTTAAAATACTGTTTCCGCTTGACTTTCTTTCAAAAATAAGCAGCAGAATCTTGATGAATTTCATTGTTATACCATCATAAATAACATTGATTCTCCTTTTCCGAAAAATTTCTTTTTCCTTTTGAAATGTTATTTTAAGCATTATTCTGTACCTGTTATTGGTTGATTTCAATAATTCAAACTGTTATACAGAAAGAAAAAAAAACTTACTTAACTCTACATCTTAATCTTCTTGTTTTTGTTTGTTTTTTTATAAGTGGCAAGTTAATCACATTGTTTCTTATATCTTGTAAGTTATATTCTAATTAAGGCACACATTTTATAAACACATCAATAAACGAAAAAGACCCTAAATAAAACAATATATACATTTATTGTATTCCAAAACTAAACATGAAACAAGGATTCCATTATTTCCTTTAAAAAGAGATATAATGTTAAATTCCGAAAGCAATCAATGGTGTTGTCTAAATGAATTGGCTCGGCAGTCATTTGATTCCATTAGAGTAGTCTTGACAAAATGCCGTTTTTCTGGCCCTTGTAAATGTCACGATCGTGTAACGACCATTGGTTTTTCCGTGTTATGTGTGTATTTGGAGACCAAAGTGTCAACTGTAGGATCAAGATGTATTTGTCTTTGATCCAGTTATGCAGTTATCCCTTCCCCAGTTCATCGTCAATATCATTCAATTGGATTGGTTTCTACTGTTGCGACGGGTCACACGACAGTAACAAGTCACAGATGCGCTCTCCATTAAGCCGTTATCACGTTTCTCCGAGACAATTGTCGGAAGCTTACAAAAACGTCTCCGACATCTTACTGTATATACGTTTACAAGTTCTCAAATAGTCAGGACACTATATAAAACCTGTATGATTTCTGGAGACAAAAATAATCTGCTTCAGTTAGGATTCCTGACAAAACCGTATAACCTGTACTTATCATGACCAAGGGACTCGCACAGTAAATAAATGTGTCCATTACAGTGTCTGTTTAGAGGCCAGCTTATGTCTTCTGCCTTTCAAACATGTGACTTAAATGCAAACTTTATCAGCCATTCCTATCCCAGGACAAAATAAGTATACATGGAACATCTACGAGGTCTGACAGGTCCTACATCACAAGTGAAAAACCCAATCTTTAACAATGTTGATGGAAATGACACATGATTCAAAAGAGAGACATCTATATTCATGGAAATTGAATTCTATCGTTCTATGATATACGAGTTTGTATGGTTAAACACAAAACTTTACATAAAAAAAAAGGTTGTCTTGAAATTAAATATTCCTGAACAACAGAAGACAGATTCAAAATCAAAAGATAGAAATTATTATAAGATAAATGAATGAATAATAAATAATTAAATAAATAAATAAATAAATAAATAAATAAATATTGATTCTTTAATAAGTAAAATGTGCATGTTCATCGATGTATAAAACTTCACATTGTTATTGGTGTCAGTTATCATATAATAGTTCATATACCATCATGACTATGTACATAAAGTAAACTAGCCCCAAGGTCATATCTTACCAAGTCTACTTATACTACTGGAAGTACTTATTTTTGAGTTTTATACTTATTCTTCATTATTCGGTAAAAATTTGACAGGTCGAAAAGTCAACTGCTAGCACTATAATGGCAACCTGTCATATAACTAATTATTTTAGTCATGTGTAGCTCCCAAGATGCCAAAAGTTTTTTATTTGTATTGTGTATATTATTTGTTATAGAATGTTATATGAATTGGAATGTAGTAAATTGTAGAACTCTACAGTTTTAATAGTTTTATAAACAATTCTGATATGTCTAAATAAATTGTTGACTGTCTATTTTGTGTTGTATTATATAAATGTTTTCTAAAGTCAGTATGTATCAGTGTTACAATATGCTTGTATATATCTGCCAAAAAGTAATAAAACATTTTCTTTGCATTGTTAGTCCTCTTTACACAATGAAAGACAATATACAGGTATTTAGGTGTAAAATAAGCTCCGTGAGAACGCGACAAGATACAAAAATAAAGTAACTCAAAAACTGCAGAGACCTCTTTGACAAGACAGAAATACACAGTAAAACAACACAAGGACCCTTTATAAAGTTAATTTAGATAATTTACAAAAGATGTTGAATCAAAGAGGTAAGTAATCTGTAATTTAAGATCAAGCGTTGTCTAACACCCTGTAAATGCTTGTTAGCAACAAATGTCTCCCTACTTCCTGTGCCAATTAACGAACAGAACAGAATTATGTAAAATGACATTTATTGTGGGAGGAAGGGTCACACTTTGTGTTACTTTTTTTTTGTCATGAGTAAAGAGAAGGAGAAATTGTCTCCTGATAAATCTCGTGCCAGAGCGGAAGTTGCTGCAGTAATTAAGGAATCTGTTTTGTGTCCTGTTTTCACCAACCCCCTGATCTCTCGGCAATTAGACCCTGTTAATTACGTGTTTTGTGACCCATGTAGCACTGCACTTTTAGCAGAGCATGTGGGTAATTATTGGAGCATTACAAGGGGAAAAGATAAAAAGTCTTGACCCCCTTGTGTTTATGTGTGTGATGTGGATGACATTCTTGAAGAGCATGCCAAGATTTCAGAAGAACCTGTTGTTGTACAGTCACACAGTAGATGACAAGATTATAGCTGTGCATGTACTGTGTACACTAATCTCTGAAGAGACACTCCAGTCCTGTCACCAAATATGGTCAGCACATGCACTGGTAGGCACCACATGGGGAAAACATGTCACACAAAACACGCTGTGACAGCACCGGAAAAACTTTACTCATAAAACAACAGAGAGAACAAAAATAGAGACAGTAAACATATACAAAGATAATACAAAAACACATACGAAGCTTTCAAGTTGTTATAGTGTCAACAGGTTCTTGTGTAGCAGACGGAACAGCTGTTGAAGATTCTCATCCCTCATTTTACCCCTCCATATGAAGGAGGACTTGTGATGAGGCAGGAGATAGCCAGCATCATCTGTAGCAGCTGTGATGTTTTGTGATGCTGACAAAGTATCTGGTTACTGACTGTGAGTTGATACTGAAGGAATTACACAGAGGCCTGCCCAGGAGAAGACAGACTGAATTACTTGAGAAGGACAACCCTGCTGGGAGGAGACCGGTGTGTAGTTCATCACAGAGATTATCTCTGCCTGGCATCCCCCATCCATCTATCTGATGATCCCTGTGTATTTACTCTCGTGTCCCTGTACCTGATAGTAGTCAGTACCATCAAACATTTCACACACATATGTATAAATATTTACACTGAGGTGGCTGACCAGCCCAGTGATTCCTCTAACAGGCTTGTATGACAAACTTTATAGGAATATATAGTTTAACAGAAAATGACTGTGATATTTGAGAAATGAAACCAGATAGCTGCAGTGGTTAAATTTCCAAGATAATCCACTTTTTGTGGTTAAATCTTCCAGATAAACCATGACTGAGCACAAAAAAAAGTTAAATAGTTTAATCAGTATTGCTAATCTGTCTCTGCTTTCTTTGGAAAGTGAATTGGAATCAGGCATGAAACAAGACTTTTATATCATGAAATGTTTTGAATTGTGATGTCAATTTTTTTGCCATGGTCAAGTCGAAGCTGGTTCTATTGCATGATAAACGAGCACCAAATCTGTATCAAATTGCTCAAACACCATTAGATTAATTGATAGTTTTGACAGTATATAGATTAGACAGGTTCTATCTACTAGATACCGCTAAAGATGTATTAAGTGTAAAATAGGTGTCATACTATTAAATATTAATGACACTCTCAGCGTAAAGAAAAAACAAATCTTGTGTTAAAAATGTTCTTTTGACTAACTTTTGCTTAAATACATTTTTAAAAATATTTAATTAACTTGTTGCAGAATTATGCACCATAGCAGAAAGTTCACCTATATAATGTAACACATGTATTTTGTTTATGAAATAAGGAGTGAAAATATGATGTTTATCTGTGTGTTGTACAAACAAACATGTATAGGGCGTGTAGGACATTAACCGAGGAACACATAGTCTTCTGTGATCATATTCACATGTAATGGGACGTTAATAAGTGTTTAATATGAGTCTTAAAAATAAGATAGGAGTTTAATTGAAAACCTTAGTATCAGTGACCATAATATACTGCTCTTCTGTAATTATATTTACATTTAGTATACATTTATTCAATTAATACATTAGAGTGTTTAAAATAAGTCTCAAAAACTAAGCTAGAGTTTAATTGTAAACCTAAGAATCTGTGACCATAAAATACTTACTATTCTAATTATACATAAAATGTATAATATCAATAAATTGAAGTGTTTGATATGAATCTTAAATAATAAGAAAGAATTTGATTGAATACTTTAGAATCGGTGACCAGTTACCATATAATACAGAAATCCTGCGTAACAAAGACTCGGGAGCCCTAAGCTCTCCTTCAGATTAAATGTTATAATGCCTTGTATTAAATCATCCCAGTAAGATTCTTTGACAAGCGGAAGCAGGGCAAGGAATAATATTACTTCAACTAAACAATTTCAGAAGTGAACTTAGTTTCCTAATGAAAAACACATCAAAAAGCACTTTAAACAGTTGTGATTAGATAAGGTAGACGGATAATGCTAACATTGTGTGTATAAGAATCTAATACAAATTAATTTCTGTACGATTAAATTGTTAGCGCACATCAAATGACATGACGTATAAAGTTCTTTGTCAACAATTATGCGATTTTATGTAGAAAATTGGACATTCTTTTTGAGAGAATTAAACCTATTAGATATTTTACCTGCGTGAATTTGTTTGTGGATTTTCTTGTTACTGCTCATTAAAGAGTTCTTTGAACTTAAAATTCTTTTGATAACTTGACAAAATTTTGTCTTTTTAATGACGTTATGTATTTAAAAGAAGGAGCTTTTAACATTATATCTCTTAATTTCTGTGGTTTTAATACCGTTACTCTTGAAAGTAAAAACTTTTTTGAATATCTTTAAAATCTGTCTTTTTAATCAATTTACTCTTGAAAAGAACCACTTTTCAGGTTTATGAATATCTTTAAAAAAGCCAAATTATAAACCCAGCACTTCATCATATCATAATGGAGAATTTCACCAGGATTTAAATGGAAACATGAATTGTAGTTAGAAAATTTAAAGTTGAGTTGATGAGTTGATTGAGTTGTGAGCAAAGACATGACAATTGACAGTCCTGAACACGATAGGTGAGGCAACGCCTTACTCTACACAGGGAGGGTAGAATTATGTGAAGTCGTCTATCTGTTATGTACTCATCAACTCCTACTTTCTCTATCATTAAATCTTAGTAATTACACACTGTGAGGCACAGAGATAGAGTTTAATAGGCAATAAATTGATATTATCGCAGTGCCCAAACTCTCAATGAATGCCACAGCTTGTTGACTGGCTTATGACTTTATTTTCCATTTCATTTATGATGTGGTTTTTATCAATTGGCTTTTATGCTACTGACGTTTGTCAACGCGATTAATTATCACACCATAATGCATTTATATATCACAAGAGATGTGAATATCTGAGTGGATTTTTCAATCATGGGGACCCGCTACGTGTAATGCACTGCATAAGCATTAATGAAAAACCTATGAAAGCATTGATCAGCCAATCATACAGAAGACACGACAAACTGCTTGTCAATGCTCGAGTTAGTAATGTTGACTCAATTGTCTAACTTGTTTAATGGCACTTATCAGATTTTTATCATGTTTATTCACCGATGATAATCGTGAGCATCTATTAGTAAGTAAAAACACTTGCGGCATGCATGTGGCGATGTGACGGCACGGCGTTGTCTCTTCTGTCCCATGACCGGAGCGATCGGGAGGGCAGCACAGCCAAAATCGATGCTGATGAATCAATGCGGGATCCTAAACGGAATGGTCTTTGACAGAGCGCGACTATTTGCGGAACCCTATACTCACTCAATTATAGGCTACGGCAAGAGACAGAGGACCACGGAGATATAAAGTGTAATAACATGTTATTTTGCGACATTAAGGCAATGACAAATATTGATTAAGACTCTATGATATGTCATTCTGGCATAATAATTATATCTTCAGTGTGCAAACAGTGTGAGCCATACCAATATTTACTGCCATGTGGCTGACGGGCTGGTGATGGTACCAGGAGTTTAGATTTCTGGTTCCAGATCGCACCATGACAAAGATGAAGAAGCCACATAAACAGCAATGTATCTGTGATGCTTCCTGTAGACATTTGGTTCGGTGCCAGCCACATAATTACCGATACACCAGAGTCAAATAGAAATCCAAACAGAACTTCACAAACTTTCTGATGCCACTAAAATCTAAATTCTAAAGGTAAAGCGAAGATTGGTGTCAGAATTGTCAAACCTCGATGCAGAAGTGCATTATAATACATGTATGTGCCAGCTTATAAATAGTTTATAGTACTACCCGCCAGACATGTAGGAGACTATTGAAACCTACTTACCTAGTAATATTGTAGAGGAATAAACATTTGAAATCTGTTGGTCTCTAATCAAAACTTTCTACAATAAACTAATTGATGCATCTCTTACTGATTTAAAATTCACCATATATTACACTTTTTAAGATCTGAAAGGCCATTACTATCTAATTCAATTCTTATAAAAATAGCTATATCAATACTTTTGTTTCAGGAGACAGTTGAGATAAGTTCCATTATGAACTAAACAAAAGCAAAGGGAAGAGTGTTAAATTGACCTTGACCTGTTCACATACTTTGATATCTATTAACAAACAATTGTCTAAATGAAGAAACCCACTTTTGCCCCAAATACTTCTTCTAATTGAAAAATACATTGCAACCAAATACTAACAGTAATTTTGATGATGTAAGTTGTTATCAGAAGAATGAAGACAATTCTAAATAATAATGGAGAAAAATATGCACCTGTAAAAAACTACTAAACAAGATTTTATAGAAGCAATTCTTCAACAGTTTTGAGGTTAAGCATACTTGGCCTAATGTAAGTTTAAATGACTTTCTTTTCAACAAATGTCATCATCAAATAGAGCATAGAGCCCTTGTTAAGGGCCCTTAGTAACCATAGGAACAGAGGGAATATTGTACATTTTTCTATTACAATATGTGTTCTTGGTGACACAAACATGACCATTTAGGTTTTTTAAAAAGAAATTCTGAGGTACCCCATGTAGCCCCCCCCCCTGCATTGATTCTTAGGGACAGTGGTACTTAAAATTAAAGTAAGTAAATGCTTTTTATGACAATACTTATTGCTATGAACATCAATTTCTTTTAAATTTTCTGATCTATAGATATATGTAGTAATATAGCTATGGCAAATATAGTAGAAGATGAAGTAAGGGTGGCATAGGGAGTATACACATATCGATATAGACACTACATGGTGTACAATGTATATATCTTGAAAAAATCAGAGCACCTGACAAGGTACAGAAAACATACAGCCAAACAGTAAATGCCTTCAATAAAAACAAACTCCAGGTCACAGATCCATACATCCGCTTCTGGGATCACTTGTGACACGGCACTATCACTTTACCAAACATCGACAGACAGAAAAACGCCTGGTGTCGGCCACACCATTCGACTTAAACAGACAAAGTTTGTGTCTTTTTATCTGTGCCAAGTGGAGAACACGGTGGAACATCTTCTCACTGTAAATTACCTACTCGTGTCCCTATCTCGGCACACATGGTAAAGTTCACAGACAGTCAAACCTAAAGAGCAACTTGAAAAGAAGCAAGCTATCAAAAAACATGCCTACTGTCCGTGAGAAATGTCAGTTCTGTATTTGACGTCATCCAGCATCTGTTGTTTGTAGCCATCTTCTTTAATTAATCAGCTGTCTTTTTAAGTTTTTTAAGTTTCTGAGCTTCTGATTTAAACTGTCTTTAATCTACATTTACAGACTAATGTCATTCAATAAAACAGCTATAACTCTACTGCCAAGCTGAAGATCATCTATTCTGTTTCATTTAACTTAAGTTCTGCTAATTTAAAACAAATGCAATGATTTTCTTCATCACAATCTTAATTCAACTGCTTTTTTTTTTTTGAACAGGGAAAGTTACCCTACCCTTTCTTTATTTTTCATTTAATACCCTTTTGATATTGGAATCTTTATATTCAATTTTTTTTTAAAAGTTTATTTCCTTAGTTGTAATCAAATTCTTTATTTAATGTGAATGGGATTATTAAGCATGGTATATTTTTGTCGTTTTTGTTTATATTGTTTTAGTTTCATGTCCTTAGTAAAGACAAGTGTTTGAGAACAAAATGATGACTTGTACAAAATAGCACTTTTGGCCAATACAAACAAGGATGGCTTTTTTTCTATAATTGCTTTGATTTGTGGTGTATGGAATTTGTTTATTATTATTTCATCACTTGAAAAAAGCAACATACAGACTTTATATAAATTACACCTGCAAAACATGCGTTAATTACGTATAACTTTACCTTTGATTACCCCATCACCTAAAATGTGTTAGCAATTTTTGTCCAGCTCTCCTATTACTTGACAAAAATATGTAGGAAATGTCATCAATCACACTACCCCAGTATGTACCCATCTATCTCAGGTAGAGCATGTATGGAGTGAAATAACACCCCTAATAGATACACTTTGAGATGCTCCAAAGGAAGGTTGGGAGAGTCCATGAAGTGCTCATGAAGTGCTACCAGGGGTGACAGGACTAATGATGAAAAATGAAGAATTTAGCTTGACATAGGCCGCACTGCCAACCATGCAGCACAAATATATCATTCATCATAGGTGATATGATGTATCTGGTGACCTGCAATCCCCCATACCATCACCCCCTCCCCAAATCTGCATCTCCTATAAATTCACAGGACCAACACATGTGTGAGGGTGGTGATATGTTGACCATGTGCTGTGGATTCATAGTGTACTTCCTGCATGTGATGTGGATTTGGGGGAGCAAGCTCATTATAGGAGACACATGTCCTGAAGTTAATGAGACAGACTTGTGACCACTACCACATGTTTCTCTAACAGGCCATCATCAGGTCTGGTCTCTTTACAGTACAGACAAGTATGGCACAAAGAAACCAATACACCACAAACCAAAACAAAAAGTTTTTGACAAAATATGATCAGAAAGAAATAAATATTTTTTTTGAAAATCAGTAATATAAAAATATATTCTCAGAAATGTTTGCCATCAATGGCAGTATGGCACAAAGAAACCAATACACCACAAACCAAAACAAATTTTTTTTTGACAAAATATGATCAAAAAGAAATGATTTTTTTTTTTGAAAATAAGTAATATAAAAATATATTCTCAGAAATGTTTGCCATCAATGGCAGTATGGTTACACCACACACCAAAACAAAAAGTTAATGACAAAAAATGAAAGGGAAGAAATGACTTTTTTCAAAATCAATAATATTTTGAACGAAATACAAAATATATTCTCACTAATGTATCTCTTTTCATGCAAAGATGGTTATTTAACTAGAAAATATGTGGTCTTTGTAAAAAATAAACATGTCAGCGCAAAGATACAAACAAGATCTTAAAGATTTTTCACAATTAATCCAAACAAGATCATTAAAATTTAACTTTAATAAATTCATTATAAATAATATTTAGGGGAATATGTTCTTTAGTGAAAACCAAAAGTGTCAAACTTTCAGGACACAAAAACCACAAGGATTTTAAAGAATTCTCACATTATCACATATATACAAGACAAGAAGATATTAAATTTTTTAAATTGCTTAGTCATAATACTAGTTGAAGATGCATTTAGAGAAAGCATTAAAAGCCTTGCCTACCTTCTACCTTCTATTACAGAAGAGTTCCACAGCAGTAAACTATATTCCAATGACATTCAATCAATCCCAGCTATACATAAACAACTCTAAGACTGTGGTTTCTTTATCATACATAAAACAAACTATTTACAACAAAGATAGGAGATGACATGGGCTGCAGGTCGGGTGTCTGTTTGCATAAGGAGAAGGTACATATACATGAAATATGTAAAATCTATAACCAGCAGGACTTCAGAGGGGTGATGACCCTCCCAGGGGTGACGACCCTCCCCTATATGACATAAGTGATACCTAGAACATCAATCAGACTGTGTCAATTGATACCCCTGCTAGGTGTAACCAGAAGCTGGAGTCCTGTGCTACAGTCACATACTGATAAGGGCAGTAGCAGACTATCATCAATAGATGGAGCTTATCTCTACGCATCAGTGCACTCCCTGCTTGGTCCTCCTTACCTTAATTCTTTGAAATCTTTTCAAAATTACATAAAACCTCTCGACATGTAGCTATGACAAAGATTTGTTCTTGCTTTTAATGGTACAGACATCTTTTATGATAAATCTGCAGCAAGTTTTATTCATGTTTTTGTATAAAAATTGTGTCGTCTTTTATCTTTGTGTTTGTTAGAAAGATGAGATTTTATACAATACAAAAACAGACATATAACACCAAGCTTTGAATAAATAAGAAACAAAAACAATCAAAAATGATATATGGTAAAATTAAGTTACTTCTATGACTTAGCACGGATAGTATTACATATTTTTGTATTCTAAGACGTCTCGGTTCAAAACCTGTTGAGTATAAAAATTATCATAATCTTGGTGTCTCCTTAATCATTTGATGGATATGTACCAATTTGAGTTAATAAACAAACAATACGCTAATATTCAAGTTATAATGCCGTTTTATCTAAATAACGGCAGGAAACATTACAAACAAAATCTATTTTTTGTTCTTCAATTACAGTAATCGCTGGCATCCTATCTTAACATGGCAAGGACTATAGGGCTGTAATTGTTCCGTGTATCATCCATGAACCTTTACACGGTTCATTGAAGATGTGGCAAATGAGATGATCAACTGTCCCAAAATGCACTTGTAGTATGATCGTTCTGTCTCGTAAGAGATTACTTAACTCAATAACACAATACAGAGCTAAATAATGGCAGGCGACTTTCAAATCAAATCATTTTATACACCACTTGGCTGGCACCGATGGCCTGACATCGTTGAGTCAGGAAGGGAGAGATTCAGTAGCGTGAACCCTGTCACAAGCCAAAAAGGCATCTGTGCTATTAGTGTTTTAGGGCGGATGCAGCTGACAGTATCTTTAAATATACTATCAACATGGCCCTTGACAGAATGTGATAAAGACCTTACAGTTTTCCTGGACGGCGTTTTTAATCCTTTAATTTCATTTTAAGTTTCTGTAAGACACACTGTTCAGAAATTTGTCTCTTTAAATCTCGTTTTTCATAATCACGTTGTTATTTTTTATACACTCCTTAACATATTGCAGAAGATTTTATGAATGCGTTCATTTAGGACAACCATAATCTGCCCACGTTAAACAAATGACCTTTAATCTTTAGTGTAAATTAAAAGTTATCAAAGAGTTCAATTAGGAAAAGCAAGAGCAGAGACAGGGAGGGGGAGAGAACAGCGACAAGGGGGAGAAGTAAAGGTCTCTAGCGGTTGTAGACAACAGACATGGCATTATGCGGACATGCTCATTTGATAAAGTTGACATGGCACGTGATCCACGTTTCCCCTGTATCTTGGTTTATCTCTACAGAGCATACATCTTACCGTGGTAAATGTCACATGGCCTGCTTCACGTAAGCATGTGATAATACACAAGACATTCATTCTGTACAGGCAATGTATGATCACATATTACACTATACTAGTCCAAATTATTGCACAAGAATATTATTTTCTGAGAAAAAAATTGACTCGTTGATAAAAGACTATGTGTTAATTAAGTCAGTCATTAATTATGCTACTGTTTTCAACATTTACCCAAACACATACTTGCCAAGTTTTTTGAAATTTTCATGGGGGAGAAAATGCGTAGCAAAATCTTAAAATGTCTATAGTCTATAGTAGTGCAAACTGCCTCATTTAAGCAGTTCTGTGAAATTCACTAAGTTGAAACAAGTTAATAAACATGGTTTAGGAATTATACTGATGTCAAAAGGGAAAATTGTGTGTGAAAAATAGGGAGACTCCCTCCTAAATAGGGAGAGTTGGCAACTATGCTAATATTGGGCCTTTACCTGAATGAATCACATCAGAACTGGTTATTGGATATTAAAAACATTAAAACCAAGTTGGGAAATCAAGTAAAAAACCATTAAAACTAAGGGGGAAGTCAAGTAAAAAAACATTAAAACTAAGGGGGAAGTCAAGTAAAAAAACATTAAAACCAAGGGGGGAAATCAAGTAAAAAAACATTAAAACTAAGGGGGGAAATCAAGTAAAAAACCTAAAATGCACATTCAATGTGTTCAAATTTTGTTTTGGATGCTAGAATTTTCTTAAAATGTTATGAGCAATGCAAAATACCACTGAGTAAACTTAATCATACAAGTCAGAGAATCTGTTAATATGCACTCATACAAATGTTTAAAAACCTCTGAGGACTTGTGCAACAAGTAAAAAACAAATTCTTGTACTATAAAAAAAATATACAAGTTAAAAACAAAAATAACCAAGTTAAAAATGAAAAAACTATGGCACCTGACGTGGAGGAAATGAAATGTAAACGTCTGAATTTAAAGACGAAATTTTAAGACTTAAAAACTTTAAAATTTGATCTTTCACACAATGAATTTAACATAAAACGTTTATGTAATATCTTTGTTTTCTTTGTACTCTATCCTCAAAAATACATGTTTTAAAATATTTGAAACTATGGCAAGCAGATATGCATATTCTATCACAAATAAGTTCAGTGTAAAGCATGGCCAGTCATTTAGGATCTTTTATCCAGCCAGTCCGTAATATCCTTCAGAACTATTTCTCTATCTTCCTTCATCTCATGGTGTATTTGATGATAAAGGTTCTTGTAAATCTATGACGAAAAAATGAACATCAAATGAAGTCAACAATTTATAGACTTAAACACTTTTACAATTTAACCCAGTGTCATAATAAATTTATCCATATTAAAGTTTGGTGTTATGCATGGTATTCCCCTTTGTCAGTTATCTCCCTTTTTATGACATAAAACTACCACCAGGGGGCCTTAATCTATAAATTTGGAGACATTTTAGTTACCATCAACTTGTTAATGACATAGTGAAAAGTTAAAATAAGACTATTTGTATTTTCACATCTGATTATAGACAGCAGAGTCTTTTAACAATGGCACTCATTATAACCAGCAAATTCATTATAAAGACGATGCATTTGGTACAAACTGACCAGTAGACTATAATTTCTATTCATTTAATCAAAAGTTTTATTTAGAGTCGATACATATATATATATATGTAACAATAAACATACCGGTAAGCCCTAATGAGCTTTTAAAATCGACTATACATAGTAACAAAGGCATGCATTGCATATAAGTAGAAATGGACATACACAACTTAAATCTACATCACAATGACGAACGCGGTTGTTGTAAAGAAACTCTACTTTATGATGCTAGTTCAGTATCTATCTATAAAAGTAATAACAAATGACAGTATACCTTTAACTCTTTATCCTTACTGACGGCTTTCTCATTCAAGGCCTTAGAACCTTCCACGTCACATATCTTGTCCTGTTCACCATGTAAAATAAAGAATGGCCACTCAATACTGGACATCTTTTCCTTGACAATATCAAAGCTTTTCAACAGCTCCAAACCCCACCTGTAAACAGAGATTTTTACTGTTAATGATTTAAGTAGTTAAATACAAATGTAGTTGTTTAACAAAGATTTCTATTTTCTAATCAGGTCATGTTCAGGACTAATAATCAAAGAGAAATATTTTGTAAATATTATTTTAAAATCCCAATGAAATTTGTTAACACTTTAAATGAATTGTATTATGTTTCAAGTGAAATTGGCCTCATCTTACATGGGTTTGTTTAACACCTCAAACGAGTTTGTAATACACATCAAATGAGTTTGTAATACACATCAAATGAGTTTGTATTACACATCAAATGAGTTTGTATTACACATCAAATGGGTTTGTATTTCACATCAAATGAGTTTGTAATACACATCAAATGGGTTTGTATTTCACATCAAATGAGTTTGTAATACACATCAAATGAGTTTGTATTTCACATCAAATGAGTTTGTAATACACATCAAATGAGTTTGCATTACACATCAAATGAGTTTGTAATACACATCAAATGAGTTTGTATTACACATCAAATGAGCTTGTATTACACATCAAATGAGTTTTTATTACACATCAAATGAGTTTTTATTACACATCAAATGAGTTTGTATTTCACATCAAATGAGTTTGTAATACACATCAAATGAGTTTGCATTACACATCAAA
>JAUMGZ010076566.1:0-18269 GCA_032359645.1 Pododesmus macrochisma | reverse complement strand
TAACTTCATAGCTACCACTTTATATTTATTTCAATGTTTTCATCATCGTTAAGATTTACATTATAAGTATTCAGTATAGAGTGTATTATCTAACTATTTCATTAAAAAAATGTCTGATATATATAGATACAGTATAAATTGTCAATGTTTAACGGTACATCTAACTAAAGATTACTATTGTCTTGTTTTATTTTTATTTACATTTGTATTTTATATCAGCTTTTCACTTTCAATCATATTTTAAAAAAAAAGTTCAAAAATACTATACTTTTATTTGTTACAATATAAGATGGTTTATTTAAGTTAATTCTCAGTGTTCAAATATTTCACATATGTTATCTAAAAAGCAAATTAAAATTGTTAGCAAAGTATTTTGCTTTATCAAAACATGCTTCCAGTAGATGTCTTCTAATTTATACTACATGAGCTAGCACACAGATTCAGTCGGGGTTACTCTTAAAATAAATGTATTTTTGAATTTGATTCCTCTGAAAACTGACCAAGTCAGTTATTATGTAGTATTGTATGCTTTTGTGTCAATAAACCTTTAATTTATGACACCTTTGACACTGTTTAGACAACACATATTTACTTTAAACCCAGATCTATTTATTTATTACCACCAGTTCATTTTATTTGTTAATATAACTGTTGGTCATCCCAGCTACTGGTGTATAAACCCTGGTCAGTACAATGGCCATGTTGTCACAGGTCATTCTGTAATGTGTGGTTATTTAAACACTTGTTGACTCATCCTAAGCCTCCACTATAAGGCCCTCTTGTTGTCATTTGGCATTTCAGTATGTGATGTAATTCTAAGATTTGTTTACCTATGTTATGTCGGAAGTTTAGCTTTCACCTTCAGATTCTGGGGACAAATCCCGACAAACAATATATCCCTGTAAACGTTTATCTTGATTAAACACCCTTGTGCCTTCAATCTGTTGTGAGGTATGTACACATCTTATAAGTCCCGGTACCTCTATTAAGTTATACAATATACAGGTGTTCATCAAAGACACCTAGTCTTTTAGGTACAGGCTTAATGCAATCAAAGAAGTGTTGATACAACTATTTGCATAAATTCTCAATACAAGATATATATTATCCAGTTGAATGAAACAAGCTGTATTAAATTATATAGACTCTGAATGTATCAATAGGGGGACCTTTTAACTTACATAACATGAAGGAGATCTAATATGATGTCTTGAATAAAAAAAATGTTATCATCAACATCATCAGCAGCAGCAGCAGCATTGTTGTTGTTGTTGCTTGAATTAATTTTTGAATAGATATATAGACTGTTTTACATTATGAAATTAATTCATTGAATGATGGAGGCATAAATTGTCAAAAGATTAAAATAAGCAAAAATTGAGTTTAAGCATACTTTCTGTAAATAATACAGAATAATTAAAACATATAGTCTTTGTATTATAATGATACTGAAGAAAAGAGGTATAAAGATTAGAAGCCTAGATTTTATGAATAAAAAAGCATTAATTTTGTAAATAAAACTGAACAGAAGAAGCAAAGAATTGACATGATGATCTGGTTATTGCATATAACCATTTATGTATTAAGTGCCAGAACATGCATAATCTCAGATTTATGATAACAAAGTATAGATACATTTAACTTACCTGTACGCGTGTACAGTAGTGTGTGTTGATATATAGCAAGATATCATTTATCTAAGCAGATGATAAATGGACACATATTTAATTATTCTCAATGACACAATGACCAGACACAGTGCGAGTCTAAATCAATTTAATTTACTATGATAATTGTAATTATTCTACAGCTATTAGTCTGTGGAGTTTCCCTGATTAA
This sequence comes from Pododesmus macrochisma, assembly GCA_032359645.1. Lineage (NCBI taxonomy): Eukaryota > Metazoa > Mollusca > Bivalvia > Pectinida > Anomiidae > Pododesmus > Pododesmus macrochisma. The sequence continues at coordinate 16,430 of JAUMGZ010076566.1, read as the reverse complement.
TATAGTAAAGCTCATTAATAACTGGTCAAGGTGTATAATGGCTGACCAGCAGGGGTCCTACTCTCCATGAGCACCATCTGTAAGGGCCCGTCTGATTGGTCAGCTGGGTTTACTAATTGGCTAACAATTGGTCTATTGGTGTCAACTTAACACCTCAGTGTTCACTGGAGAAGATCTGCCTTATACCTGTGACAGAAGATAATAGTAATAGAGCTTAGTGAAAGTCCACCTTAGGGGTAATATAATTAAATTAGAAAGTCTGACTTTTCTCACATTACAACAAACATAGGTGTATAAAGCTGTAATTGTCCAACAAACATGGTCAGTTGACTTGAATGCTCGGTGGGCAAACATCTTCTTTGTACAAGAGCTTTTCACCACTCTTGTGTTATTTTACAACTATTCCAAGACAATATTTGCTCTTCCTAAGTGTAGTAGCTTACCATTGGACTATATTAGAGGGACACCATAAGTGTTTATTTAAATGAGGTATATACTGGACCAGTAGTTTATACAAGATATTAAGTTTTGATACACTACTTCGCTACATCAGTTTAACACAGAAAAAGGACTAACTTGAACTTAGTGCAGTTTTATTGGATATTGTGAAGCTGCTTATGATTATAAGGAACAATCTTTTCAAGAAATTGTGTTTGTTCATATTTTACAGAAGGTATTTGGATTTTATGAAGATCAACTGTATATTGGTGCAAAAACCATAGCTGGATTCCTTGTTTTTCGGCTCTAAGATTCTGTGGATACTTTTTTTTATGAAAGGTAAGCCTTTTAATTTGCTTTTCTGCATCATCTTTTCTCTTGATTCTTATTTAAAAGTAGATATAATGAAGAACATATTTTGAATGTGTAAATCTTCACTTGAAAGCACTCTTATTTATTAATAAAAAGGGTTTAGTTTTCTTACAAATAATGAAGCAAAAAAACATGTGTATGATACTCATGATTATTACTGGTGAAGGTTTAATTAAGTTTTATGTTAGAGTAAACTTAGTGTCTATTTGTGCACTGTCCTTTAATATACAAGAGAAAGGTACCCCTGTCAATGAAGTTAGGTATCATTTACTGATTCCCAGATTGTCCAGCGCATTAGAGAGTATATACAACAAGATTCTCCTTGACTCTTCAGACTTCCTGGAGAGTTGCTGAACACCTTTCTGTCTGCTGGGTGTATGATAAAACAAGATAAATTCCCTTGTTTATCCAAATTTCTCACTAAAGGATTCATGCGATCCCTCCATGATCTACCTGCATTTGTCTACAGGTGTATGTTGTTGAGCGTACCTTGATTATGTTAGGCAAAGTTTGTGATTAGGATACTAGAATCTGTAGGATGTTATCTATGGGTATCTATCTAAGCTTATACTACCTGTACAATACCTGGCTACTGGTCTCATTTCATGCTGTCTTGTTGATTTCATCTTGTCAATTTCAAAGGAAAGTGATTTGATAAGTCGTGTATGATCTGAAGTAACCCTTAATGGAACAAGTGCCTCCTTTTAAAGATTACATTGTTTCAATAACACAGATAACGTTATAGTCTGATTATGTGGGAGTTTGCTAAATATTTTTGATGCCTTAATATTGATATTCAAGTTAATACTCAAGGATTTAGAAGGTGTTGTGGGGATAACAAATGAGTAATTTCTCACACAATCCTTTGTTTTAAAATATTTACTTGAATTCCCAAAAATCAAATTTTCACGAAACTTTGGTCTAATATTTTTCTTTACTTAAATACTCCACATTTATTAGTGATCTTTACCAATGATATTAAAGTAACTGTTATTATTTGAATATTTGAATCATTCACAATTTAACATACACAGAATTGATTAAATTAAAGATTTAAAATAAGTAGTACATGTAGTGATTGATAGAAAAATTATAAATTCATCCAAAGATGTCACCTGTTTATTATTCGTGACACACTTTGTGTAGGTAAGACTTATAAATGAATACATACAAATTTAAGAATAAAAAGTTATATTTTTTAAAATAAGAAGCACATACAATGGTTGATAGAAAATTCATAAATGCGTCAAATATGTCACCTGTTTATTATTCGTGACACACTTTGTGTAGGTAACATCCCAGGGGGTAACATATGTTTTTAAGGCTGGAGGTGTTGACAACTGTCCTGGATCAACAGATATAATAATGATATGATAGATTTATACCCCCAATGACAACAGAAGACAACATATGATTTATTTATAAGTTCAATTTACATGTCTGTCACTACATCAGGTGTGAAGGATATATAAGATGCATTTATGTCATCTAATTTTATCAAATTATATAACATAAATGACAGTACAGGTTTTAAAAAAAAAAGATAAAATTCATACTTTCATTTATTGTTAAATATATGGATTGCACAGATTGCCAATTTAGAAATTATATGGGGTAGATATGTTGAATTCATACATATATTAAATTCATTTATAGTTAAACATATAAATTGCACAATTTGCTTATTGAGTTTTTATTTGGTGAAATATACATGATAGAAACATATAAGTTGCATCATTTTCTGAACATTAATTAAATTATGTGTGGTGAAATATATATGGGAGAAAGTCCTCATGGGAAGTAGGATATAATTATTTTGGCCACAGTTAATCTGATCTTTGACCAGTGGAGAGTTTGACCTGTCCATACCTGTAGGAGGTTAATTATAAACCCACCGGTCAGCATATGGTCTAATTAATCAGTCTGCATCTAGTAATCTGTTAATCCCTCTAAGATATGTCACTGATACAGACTAGCGCTGGATTATGTTTGACCAAACAAGTATTGTAGGACAATCTATGTCAATAAGTTTGACAGTTGCTTTATAATAACACATTTATTTAAGGAAATAAAAATGAAGTTGTTTTGATTGTTAATTAATTTCACTCCTGTTCATTCTTTGCCATGTTTTCTTTAACTATATCAATAAGTCAGAGTTAAACTGTAAAATATCCAAGACTTTTTATATTAAAGTTTTTGTAAATTATTATTTAGATTTTTATTGTAATTATTTGATAAACAATTGTATATTTATATATATATTTATATAAATTATCAACCCATTTCTGTAATATTGTGAATTAACCTGGTTTGGAAATTATTGTGAATTAACATCAACATAATTATAGATCAGTCTAGTATTATTGACAGATTTTGTATAACAACTATACAATATATCATGGGTATATACAATGTATTTACGATGTATATTGTGTTTGTGGAGTGTGAGGTTTATGATATAACAGGCACACTTATAATTTACAGCTGCCCAGAGTCAACAGCAGTATAACACTTTATTGATTAACAACCTACTCAGACTTTTAATTAAACACTTCTTAATCAGCTCCACATTGCACAAGGTCATTTAGCTTCTGTTCTTGTCCTATCTGTACCCTAGCACACCTGTATTTTTGACACCTGAGCATCATAATTGCTTCATTGCATGATGGAAGTTCGTATGTTTCTCCTAACAGAAACTTGAGCTACGAACCTAGGAAATATCTCTTTACAAATTATCAAGATGATGTATGGACTATCTAAAATATCCAATACTTTGAACCATGAAATTATTTTAATTTAATTAAAAATAAGAAATTGTTGATTGCTGAATAAGAGATATGTTGATGTGAAGATTATCAGTTGATACTATAAGTATACTATATATCCCCAGGTATCTCACACATTGTTATCAGATAGTGCGCTATGAAGGAGTATAAATCTACCGGCCAGTCGGTAAGCCCCTAAAGGCAATATTGTTCTTGCTTTATTGAAATATGAATCCTTTTAATGATACAAAATAAAGGCAGAGTCCACGATCACCCGGCAGATTTATTTGCCAGGTATGTCGGACTAGGTAGACAGGGGAGGGACATAGTTGTATTGCCAGTAGGTAACTCAGAACTGTAGAACATGTGTTAACTTTTACACATTTCTTCAATGGATACCCCGTTCAGCATGTACACACACACTGATAGAGAACAAGTGACATTTTTTAAAGTAATTAGAGAGTTATTTCCTACTTGAAAATTTACAACCAATATTTAAGATATTATTTGAAAGAAAACTTTCATCTCTCTATTACACATATTTTTGAAGGTAAATTAGGCAAAAAGAAGAGAGGGATTGTACATACATGTATTTGTATTGTAAAAACCAAACTAATTATTTTTAAATTTTTTTATCAAACAGATATTTATAAATTATTTATTAAAATGTTTTTGTTATTTTACAGCCATGAAGTAGCTTAACTTAAGGAACAAGGAAGCATCAAACCCACACTGTCATGATGGCTGTTACATTTATACTACTGATGTTATGTGGAGTGATGGTGTCGGCCCAGTCCCCCATCCAGTTCAGCGTCAAGGAGGAACTCCAAAGTGAAGCTCTCGTAGGAAACATTGGTGATGCCAGCAACATGAGGGTGAACTACACAACTGAAGAATTCAACAGCATCAGATTTAAATTTCTTGAACAAACATCGACCCAAACCCAAACACGTTTTCGGATAAATGAAATAAATGGTGATCTTTTCGCTGCTGCCAACTTGGATCGTGAAGTGATTTGTGGATTTAAGGAACATTGTGTTCTCAGTTTGGAGGTGGCTGCTTACTCCAACATGATAACTCTTTTTAAGATTTTGTCTGTTGACGTTGTGTTGGTGGACGATAACGACAATTCACCGAGGTTTTCGTCTAACAACATCACATTATCGGTACTCGAGTCGTCTGTTGTTGGTTCTCCTGTAACTTTAGAACAGGCAGTTGACCTGGACTCAACACAACAGAATTCAATCAAGTCTTACCATCTCATTCCTGAAAACTATGCTGTCTTTGGACTGAATGTAACTTCAAAGACGAACGGTTTCAGTTTGAAGATTGTCTTGCTACAACCTCTTGATCGTGAAACACAGGATTCTTACCAGTTCAAGGTCATTGCCAAGGATGGTGGTGTGCCACCTAATACAGGCACTTTGACTGTCAATGTAGTAGTCACTGACTACAATGATCACAGCCCTGAGTTCTCACATGAGACGTACGATGTCTCTGTTAATGAAGGTGTAGCCATACACACTACAATTCTTACCGTTTCTGCAAAAGATCAGGACATAAATGAAAATGCTAAAATAAGTTACAATTTCAACTCTCGTCAGTCTGATCTGAACGTTATGAACAGTCTGTTCGACCTTGACCCTGTGACTGGACAAATAACCGTTATTGGAAATCTAGTTTATGAAAACGGCAAAGTTTACAACATTTTAGTTGAAGCTAAAGATCACGGTGAGCCATCAAGAGTAGGCACAGCAACTGTTCTTGTTTCTGTCTTAGATGTTGGAAACAATCCTCCGACTGCCAGCATCAATTTCCTAACATCCAATGTATCGGAGGCTGCAAATCTTAAAACTGTGATTGCCCACATCAACGTTATAGACACAGACTCTGGTGACAATGGAAAAGTCACATGCACAATTTCTAGTTTGGACTTTGGACTCAAAGAAATGCCACCAAAGGGATACATTGCCATTGTTAATCGTACACTGAATAGAGAGAAACAAGACAAGTACGATATCACAATCACATGTAAGGATAGAGGTGTATCAGCTTTGGAGTCCTCTGTTAACTTCACAGTGAGAATTCTGGATGAAAATGACAACGCTCCTAGGTTTAAAGAAGACACCTATTTTGCATTTGTGGAAGAAAACAGTGATACTGGGCGTGTAATAAAACAGGTAGCAGCAACTGATGCAGACCAGGGTCGTAACAGTATTGTATACTACTACTTAGACGATGATGCGGAAGGAAAGTTTGCCATTAACTCCAACACTGGCGTCATCACTACTAATGCAGTATTTGACAGAGAGGATCTCAATAGTTACACTTTCACCGTTTTAGCAGTAGACAGTGGCAATCCACCACTGACAGGATCAGCTACCTTAGTGTTGACGGTAACTGATGTCAATGATCATGCGCCATTATTCGACGTGGACTCTTTTCAGTTCTTTGTTTTTGAGAACAAGAATCCAGACACTTACGTAGGAACGCTGAGTGCTAATGATAAGGATGAGGGGGACAACAAGAAGATTGCATTTTCAATCATACCACAGTCTGGTAGTCCTGACAATTTTCCATTTCTCGTGCTTCCCAATGGCGTCATACAAACAACAACTATACTGAACAGGGAAAAGGATCCAGTTTATGAATTCTACATCGTGGCAACAGACAAGGGGACACCACCCTTGAGCAGCTCTACAAGAGTTGTTGTTCGCGTTGCCGATGAGAACGATAATGCTCCAGTTATCATGTTCCCTAACAACAGTAACAACTCGGTTACAGTGTCTTTCTTAGCATCAGTAGGGTCCCAGATATTCAGAGTCAAAGCTTTTGACTTGGACGAGGAAGGTCCCAATAGTCGTCTTGTGTATTCTATAGTAGCAGGAAATCCTTTAGACGTTTTCTCTATTGGGTCAATCTCTGGTAATGTGTACTTGAAGAGAACGTACCCCATAGATGAGGATATGCCATTCAGGTTGAAAATCTCTGTGAAAGACAGTGGTCAAGAACCAAGAGAGACCTTGCAGGATTTAAACATTCTCCTGAAATACTCAAATGAATCAGCTGTGACAGCAATGCCACAGCATGGAAATACAAACATTATTATAACTGTTGTCGTAGTTATTCTGACCGTGATTATATCAGTTGTTATAATTGCCACCATTTGTATTTTACGTAGACATGATAAACAGTTAGAGATTAAGGACTCCGAAAAATCATTCGAAAAATCAGAAATTGTGCCTTCAGGAGATAAAGAAGTAGACATTTTAAATGACAATATTTCTTTAGACACACCACGAAAAAAGAAAAAGGAAGTGAGTTTTTCATTCGATGAAGCCTATGACAGTATGCACCAAGAATTTGGATCAAATGTATTCCCTGATCATCAAAAGACTGAGGTAAGTAACATTGTAGACTTTCTTAATGAGTTATCTCCCTTATGATATGTGTGTTAATTTGTACAGTAAATAAACTTCCTTTGATGGTATAACAGGACAATGGGTGTTGTTGTTCAGTCAGTAAATGCTGACTTATCCTATTTACATATACTGATTATCTTAACAGTGGAAGGGTTTATAATGACTTAACAAGATTACCAGAAGATTATCTTAAGTACCTGAATCCATATCTAGGTGTTGGATTGGTGACCTGATTAAACATTTTGTTTTTAAAATTCCTTGTAATTTAATTTGTTACATTACTGGTATATTATTTTATCATGGTACGAATGTTGAAAAAAGCTAAACTTCATATTTAGAACTTTGATGATAGTTGTTTGTTTTGATATTAATTCATGGTTAATGTGAAGACATTATACATATCTCCAGTGGATTATATTTATTATTTCACTCTGTTACAGAATCCTGATCAGATGTACAATAAAGTGAACAAAGACCACAACCAGTTAAAGTCATTACAGCTTCATCAACTCCATCTCCAGGCACATGCAGGTCAGGCACAGGTAAGGCTCACTTATCTTACAGGTATCACCTATATCATATCATAATACACATCTCATATTGTCTCTAAAGTAGGGTTAAGTAGAGTTATGACAACCTGTTACAGATATAGATAGTGGTCTTCCTGTTACAAATATAGATAGTGGTCTTGGAGTGCAAGTCCATTTGTTATACACTACCAGTGTCACACTGACCTTATCTCCATATTAAAGCTATATACATGTATAAATTGTCCTTCAAGTACAAGTCGATCTGTTATATATTTTGACAACCAGTGTTGCACTGACCACTGTAACAGCAATAGATACTTAGATAGTGTCCTTCAAGTCTATCTGTTATAGTCACACTGACCACATCACCATTTACAGGAAAATGGAAAAATAATGTGAAATGCTAACAATTAATTAAGTTATGAAGACCTTTTACACCTATAGATGGCTATAAGTTGGTACTCTTCCATCTATTATAGACCACCAGTGTCAAAGTGACCATTATTATATCTGTATGTGCATAAATAGGCCATGATTAAACGATTCTCATCAGTCAAACTAATGTGGTACCACCATGTTGATATCATACTATTATTATTTAGTGTACTTTAATGTACAACAAGAAACACCTGGTACATAAAACACACAAAAAAGATTAGAACCATAAATTTTTTTTAAAAAAAAGATAGATTTCCTTTCACATTGATAGGGTTACCACCTGCACGTTTTACTGGAATTTGAGACCATGTCTAATTGCATTTAGACAAATTTACCTGCCTGTTGGTCACCTACTGAAGTGACCAAGTAAAAACGACCCATTTTATAGTCCAATAAAATGAGAGCATAAAATTGAAAATGTCAAATGTTACAGGAATTGACAATAACAAATTTGTCTTTTTTCTCTGCACCCTCCCATCAGCTGTAAACATTTGTCTCCACATCCTCCCGGTCATTTGTAGCCATTTTTCATACCTGTGGCGACATTGACCACTAGGTCCCGAATCACTAGATAGGATAACTCCATATAGAGTGTGATACAATAATCCAACGATTGATTTATTATAATGTCTTCTGGTCCACTATTACTTTTTCATGATTTAATGGAATTAAAATTGACTTGCAATCTACCCCTAGATTGGGCATTGTGGCCGTAGTGTATTTGTAGTTTTTATTGTGAAGACAACCATCATTTAACCAGACTAGATTTACGACCAGTCATTGGTATACAACAGTCTACCTGCTGATGTGTGCTATTGTCAACAGACACCCCGCTGGTGATCTCGCTCATATATCATGGTGACTTAAAGCAAGACTATTCACAGGAAATTGTTGTTGATTTTGGAATCTTTTCCGGCTTGACTTTATGATGTTGTTAATGTGTTTGTCTGCTCTAGTTTACAAGGTGTAAAGTGACCACTAAAGCTCAAACATGTGTAATCTTACAAAGACAAAGTCTCTCACTTTAGTACTTATTCTTTATGGTGGGGAACTTTTTTTTTATAGTTTTCATGGCTTATGTCCAGTTTTTCCTGTAAGATTATAGTGTTTTTGTATTCTAATTTATACGATTTATTGAGTGCAACTTGATACCAATGTAATCAACAAGTTACAAAGTAACAATACGTTTCTATTTGCCAATAAAAGGTCAAAATCCTGTGCATGGATAGTTATATACATGTACATTGTATATCACCTGTATTTTACCTATTTTTATTTATCATCTTTAGATGATAATTTTATGATAAATTAATTCATATCATATGACTTTTTCAATCATTTGAAATAGATATTCTTAATCTTTGAATGCCAGTCACAGTAACCGGGTCACTATATTGATGATTTTGTTTTTCAGATTAATTGTGATGCTGGAAGCGATACATCGTGTGAATCCACGAACACAGACAGCGGTAAAGGTGGCAGTGATGTTGATCTGTCGTGTCAGATAAACTCAACAGGTAAAAACATGCATTATCTAATGTACAACTGTGTAAGGAAAAGTTACAGTTAGACAATAAAACTGGAAATACATGAATATTAGTATTGGAATGGTAACACCAATCTCAAATCCTATTAATTAATCAAATTAAGCATCAGCTTTGACAATAATTTGAAAGAAAAAGTTAAGTACAAGGGAGACAACTCCGCCATCTACAATCTGCTTATTTCAATAAAGAAATAAATAAGATTGTTTCAGTTTAGGAAGGATGACATCTGAATCGGGGTGCCAATTTTAAAGGAAAGTTAGACTTTTAATTAGGGCTATTAATATATTACTGTAAGCCTTTATAACATAGTTTGTAAAGTATAGTTGATTTGTTAAGATTTTGGCAATGTTTTAATATTTCATTTTCATCTTTATTTCAGATGAGCTCTCAACATTTAATTATTTTAAAAAACCTTTCCAGAAGCCAAATTATTTAATGCCATCATCACTTCCACAATCTCGTGGCAGTAAATCCAAATCAAAGAAACATACTAAGCACAATCACCATGGAAACAGACATTTCTCATCTGGAGATGAGGTGTTTCACACAAACTCTGATTTAAACACACAAACTAGCAAAGACTCACGACAATATAATTCTCATGGAGATTTTACCCAGAATTCAACACATGACATTCCAGATTCATCTTCACCGCCAGAAAAATGGGTTCCTCCATCTTATGTGTGATACTACACATGTATATAATTGGACTTGTTTTCATATGATCTCATATTCAGTACAAGAACTTATCAATGATTGTTGCTGTACCTAAGACAGCTGATAGGCTTCAACAAGTTATTGTTCATACCACATAATTATAAAGAGTTTGACATATTCTAATTGTGATACCTTATGGTGGGATGTCTTCAAGGTGGTTCTAGAAAAACTTGTTTGCACATTCTCTAAACCATGGAACATACAGATGAAATGAGGACACACACATGGATCGATATTACAGGAGATGATATAGGACTTATCTATGTATGATTTCGAGTAAACGACCAAGAACTGCATACCCATATGATTCACTGCAGAACATTCACTATGGAACGAACTGTCTCAATCTTATTCCATGTTAAAGTGCTAGAACGTCATGTGAACTTACTGTAGCTATCTTACAGAAATAGACTTACCACAGAGAAATGATTTTAGGTGTATTGTAAAGACAATACTTTACATACAGGAAGCAGTTCTGAGCCTTACACTGTTCCTTATAGATCTGTTGGCATACAATTTCTATCAAAATTTTCACAGAATTCTAAAGTCAGCTTTTGATGCTAAAAGATTAACACTTTTAAATTACTGAAAGATGAGGACAAGAATAGATGAGACTAAGATTTAGAGGGAAGAGCTGTCCAAGTCGGTGCTATAAGGATTTGGTCAACATAATAGTGGTAAGTTTGTACATGACGTCACAGTTAATCTTATATTTACCATGATTGGTACTTGTAATTGGTAATTTCTTTACTTTAGCTTTTCAAAAACTTAAATATATTCAAATTTCAATTTGATTTGTTAAGAGTTTTACATATCTTCAAATGTTTGAGAGGTATAAAAGTTTGGACATGCCTTAAGTTTGTTTTGTAGTAGTATAGTTTAGATAGTCGTGGGGTACTATTTCCCTTCTTGAAATGAACAAAGCAGATTAACAATAGCTGGACAGCAATTCTCAACACTTTGTTACTTTACAAATCACTCCATTACTGTAGATAAAGAAATGAAGGAAATTCTCTTTCCTTATATTTGTTCAAATAGTATATTTTTATTGGTAAATTGTAATTGTATCAATTTTTCTTTGTGCGTAATATGCTGAAATGTTTGCTTTCCCCTTTAAAGTTTAAATACATTTAAATGCCAGATGTGGGTCCTCGTGAGATGTGCTGACTTTATGATATCTCAATAAGTTTTGTTTAACATAAGTAAATAAAGTCCAGCACTGCTACTAGTACATTATAATTCACGCAGGGTTGACAATTGTTTGACGAACCTTTGTAGTATTTACCCAACCATGTGTGTTAGTAATAATATTGTCCGTTGTTAAATTTACAGTAATAATATAGGTTGCCGGTTAGAAAGGCTAAAGGTTTACTTTGATTAATTCTATTTTTCCTGTCAAGATGTGTTTATTAACATTTTGCAAAGACAGAATTGTTTTCATAATCACACAGTTCCAAGTAAATAAGGTTGTAAGTTTGTTGATACAGTGAGAATGCTAGTGTTGTAGTCATTTTAACAGTTTTCTGTCTCGTAAACAATTTTCTAATATTAGAAATATATCTTTATGTTAATTTATATTTTTCAGGCACAGAAGTGGAAGTTGTTTAACGAAACATTAGAAAATCTCAGTACATACATGTTGATTGGATGCCAGGATACAGTTTCTGAAACCAGAAGACGGCGTTACACAAATTCTCTCTGAAAATGCTATTTAATTTGACGAGACAAAAGTTGAAAATATTGAAAAAAAACTTTTATACTTGTTGACACTTATAAGTAGGAGTATGTTTTTTTATTGCACAAAAAGCAACATGTATGATTATATTCAGATTCCAAGGTGATCAGTTTGCATGTAACAGAAGATGGGCTGGTAAATTGTGTACAAAGAGGAATAACCCTTGTAAAATGACAAGCTTAAAGTTGGATCCTCTTACTGGGGACATTAAGTTACACAGGTGAAAGATGGAAGGGTAAATAGTGATCAAAGGGGAATAACTCTTGTAATATGATTAGATTAAAGGTGCTTCCTTCTCAGGAATATTTTAAGTTATAAATGACACAAGCATTATTATGTAATCTCATTGTTATTGTTAAAGATTCATTCTTATTATTATTGTCATCATGTAATATGTAATTATGTTGTTATTATTTTGATATGTTTCTTAAATTAAAACATTAAAAAATTGAAATTACATTTACTACTTTCATTGTTATTTTTGTTGCCTCAAAATGTTTTAATATTGTGCTATCACTCTTTGACCCACCACAGGACAAAGACAGGGATCTAGTTAACCTGTATACACATCTTAAGTCCTTCTGTTGAAGGTCTATCCTTCAAATGTTTTGTGATGTAACTTTTGGTTTTATGTTTGTTTTTGCTGTTGGATTTTTTCGTCATTTTTTTGGTTGTCACTCCCTCTGATGCACAGATGGCATCTTTCTTAATTTTTGGGTTATGTTAATGAGAAGCATCTTTTGGTGCATGGCTTTTTATTATTCACATATCCTTAAAGCTGCATATTTAATTGAGTTTATCATCTGTCTTTTATGTGTTACCTAGAATACCTACTCCTTATTAGCCATCTTTTGCATGAGGAACTTGTAAAAACTAATGTAATATTTGGGTATTCTTGAGAAAGCCGCACTAGTCATTCACTGAAATCAAATAATTCAGAATAAGATATGAACACCATTGTTACTTGGACATTTGGCATTGTGTTCCCAAAGTAATCTCAATCGAGGTATGCACACTTTGACATAGTCCAGGGTCAGGAGTTACTGCATTGAAATTAAAATTGTATATACAGATGTTGTGGCTTTGACCTTTGGTACAAACAGCAACCCAAATCTTCACTCAAGTAACACATGCACACAGTTTGACTGAATTCAGGATCCATGGACAGGAGTTATTGCACGGAAATGAGAGTGTTGACATCGAACAGACAGACTACAGCTGAATAACAATGTCTCGGCTTGTGTGAGGAACAAGCTAGGTTTAGGCGTTCTTCAGAAAAGTCTATCCATCATATATTAACAAGGAATCCACCGTAATGTTATACAGTAATGCATATATAAACAAGAAATCCCCGTAATGTTGTATAGTACTGCATATAGATACAAGGAATCCCCTTAATATTGTACAGTTATGCATCTGAAAACAAGGAATACCCGTAATGTTGTTCAATTATGCATCTGAAAACAAGGAATCCCCGTAATGTTGTTCAATTATGCATCTGAAAACAAGGAATCCCCGTAATGATGTACAATAATGCATAAAAATACAAGGAATCCCCAGTAACGTTGTACAGTTATTCATAAAAATACAAGGTATCCCCGTAATGTTATACAGTAATGCATATATAAACAAGGAATGCCCCGTAATGTTGCACAGTAATGCATATACATACAAGGAATACCCGTAATGTTGCACAGTTAGGCATATAAATACAAGGAATCCCCGTAATGTTGTACAGTAATGCATATAAATACAAGGAATCCCCCATTATGTTGTACATTAACGCGCATATAAATACAAGGAATCTCCATAATGTTGTACAGTAATGCATATAAATACAAGGAATCCCCGTAATGTTGTACAATTACACATATAAATACAAGGAATCCCCGTAATGGTGCACAGTAATGCATATAAATACAAGGAATCTCCGTAATGTTGCGCAGTAATGCATATAAATACAAGGAGACCCTGTAATGTTGTACAGTAGTGCATATAAATACAAGGAATCCCCGTAATGTTGTACAGTAATGCATATAGATACAAGGAATCCCAGTAATGTTGTACAGTAATGCATATCAATACAAGGAATCCCCGTAATGTTGTACAGTAATGCATATAAATACAAGGAATACCCGTAATGTTGCACAGTAATGCATATAAATACAAGGAATCCCCGTAATGTTGCACAGTAACACATATGAATACAAGGAGTCCCCGTAATGGTGTACAGTAGTGCATATAAATACAAGGAATCCAAGTAATGGTGTACAGTAATGCATATAAATACAAGGAAACCCCGTAATGGTGTACAGAACACATATAAATACAAGGAATCCCAGTAATGGTGTACAGTAACACATATAAATACAAGGAAACCCCGTAATGTTGCACAGTAATGCATATCAATACAAGGAATCCCCGTAATGGTGTACAGTAACACATATAAATACAAGGAGTCCCCGTAAATGTGTACAGTAGTGCATATAAATACAAGGAATCCCAGTAATGTTGTACAGTAATGCATATCAATACAAGGAATCCCCGTAATGGTGTACAGTAACACATATAAATACAAGGAGTCCCCGAAATGGTGTACAGTAGTGCATATAAATACAAGGAATCCCAGTAATGTTGTACAGTAACACATATAAATACAAGGAATCCCCGTAATGTTGTACAGTAATGCATATTAATAAAAGGAATCCCCCATAATGTTGTACAGTAATGCATATAAATACAAGGAATCCCCTTAATGTTGTACAGTAATGCATATTAATAAAAGGAATCCCCCATAATGTTGTACATTAACGCATATAAATACAAGGAATCCCCCATAATGTTGTACAGTAATGCATATAAATACAAGGAATCCCCGTTATGTTGTACAATAACACATATTAATACAAGGAATCCCCGTAATGTTGTACAGTAATGCATATTAATAAAAGGGATCCCCCATAATGTTGTACAGTAATGCATATAAACACAAGGAATCCCCTTAATGTTGTACAGTAATTCATATATTAACAAGGAATCCCCGTAATATTGTACAGTTATGCATATAGATACAAGGAATCCCCGTAATGTTGTTCAATTATGCATCTGAAAACAAGGAATCCCCGGAATGATGTACAGTAATGCATATAAATACAAGGAATACCCGTAATGTTGCACAGTTAGGCATATAAATACAAGGAATCCCCGTAATGTTGTACAGTAATGCATATAAATACAAGGAATCCCCCATTATGTTGTACATTAACGCGCATATAAATACAAGGAATCTCCATAATGTTGTACAGTAATGCATATAAATACAAGGAATCCCCGTAATGTTGTACAATTACACATATAAATACAAGGAATCCCCGTAATGGTGCACAGTAATGCATATAAATACAAGGAATCTCCGTAATGTTGCGCAGTAATGCATATAAATACAAGGAGACCCTGTAATGTTGTACAGTAGTGCATATAAATACAAGGAATCCCCGTAATGTTGTACAGTAATGCATATAGATACAAGGAATCCCAGTAATGTTGTACAGTAATGCATATCAATACAAGGAATCCCCGTAATGTTGTACAGTAATGCATATAAATACAAGGAATACCCGTAATGTTGCACAGTAATGCATATAAATACAAGGAATCCCCGTAATGTTGCACAGTCATGCATATAAATAAAGGAATACCCGTAATGTTGCACAGTAATGCATATAAATACAAGGAATACCCGTAATGGTGTACAGTAATGCATATAAATACAAGGAATCTCCCATAATAGTGTTCAGTAATGCATATAAATACAAGGAATCCCCGTAATGCATATAAATACAAGGAATCCCCCGTAATGTTTTACAGTAATGCACATAAACAAGGAATCGCCGTAATGTTGTACAGTAATGCATATAAATACAAGGAATCCCCGGAATGTTGTACACTTATGCATATAAATACAAGGAATCCCCCATAATGGTGTACAGTAATGCATATAAATACAAGGAATCCCCGTAATGGTGTACAGTAATGCATATAAATACAAGGAATCTCCCGTAATGTTATACAGTAATGCATTTAAATACAAGGAATCCCAGTAATGTTGTTCACTAATGCATATAAATACAAGGAATCCCCGTAATGTTGTACACTAATGCATATAAATACAGGGAATCCCCTAAATGCTGTACACTAATGCATATAAATACAAGGAATCCCCGTAATGTTGTACACAAATACATATAAATACAAGGAATCCCCGTAATGTTGTACACTAATGCATATAAATACAAGGAATCCCCTTAATGTTGTACACTTATGCATATAAATACAAGGAATCCCCCATAATGGTGTACACTAATGCATATAAATACAAGGAATCCCCTTAATGTTGTACACTTATGCATATAAATACAAGGAATCCCCCATAATGGTGTACAGTAATGCATATAAATACAAGGAAT
>JAUMGZ010076565.1:0-31167 GCA_032359645.1 Pododesmus macrochisma | reverse complement strand
AAGGGCGGCAAGGCTAATTCTGGATGCTGATCCATTTTCACCCTCAGCACCTTTATTTCAAGAACTTGGGTGGATGTTAGTTGAAAAAAGTCATCTCTGTGGGAAGGGAATTCAGATTTGTATAAATGAAGGGGCTGGGGCCCAAGGAGGCGCCACTTTGAGGGCCGAAAGGGGGAAATTTCACCAAAATTTCAAAAATCTTCTATAAAAACTAGAAGGCCTATAGTGATTAATGCTTTGGTTTGTAGTAACTTTTGGGCAGGGAGAACCAAGTTTGTTCAAGGCTTGACCCTGGGGTCAAAAGTATACAAATGCCAATCCAGATAGACATTAAGACCCTTTGGGCCTCTTGTTAATATTACATAGGACTGTGTTTGTTTGTCTTGTTAAATTTAGACTTTACATGATAAAGAAAACTATTTCAGATATTAGTCTTAACAAAGACACTTTAAGTGTTCGATCGTTATATCAGTTCTTGTAATCAAATCAAATATTGACGAATGCAAATTCTTGATGATTATCTTTTCAAAAATCAAAAGTGCTCGAGATCGGCCATTTAAACTTATTGAAATCCGCAATTTAAACGTGAAAAAACCCCTTAATATAAACACTTGAGTTCTTAAAAAACCTAAGTCTGTTTATTTGTGTTTAATGAGTAGCTGACCAAACACAAAATAACATTAATATAGAGATTCATATCACCGTAGTTCAGTTTCAACATGTACTTGTTTGCTGCTTCTTAAGAATTTAACACGATGTGTGTTCATTTTAGAAAAAATTGTGTTATTTAACGGTTAAGTTGTCCTTTAATAGGTGTCGTTGTGCTTGTTGAAGTACTTGTTCTCGCTCTTCAAAATTTCAACAGTGTTCATTTGTGCGACAGATTGTGTTAAATTATTATGACGTTTAAAAACAGACATGGACAGTACAATCATTGTATGAAGGTCTCCTCATTTCAAAAGTTAAAAGTACATTTGATCTCAGTGTTTCCATGTATTTTGGTAGTAAAATATTGGATTATTGCCTCAGTTTCGTTGATAAAGTCATAGGTGATTTCAGTGTCTTTTCTTTTCTTTGATCATATACTCATGATCAGTTTTTTTCATACAAAAGATCAGCAAAATTTGCTAAAACAAGGAACCATTTGACATCTGTTTTTTGCATGACGTTTAAGAAAGGGAAGTCTTATTCAGTGTTAAAATTCTGGTTTAAAAGTTTTCTGTGTTCCTGTTTAGTGGAACATCAAATGTCAAGGACTATTTAACAACTGTAGGTCAAATTAATAGAAAATATTCAATTCTAGAAAAAATAAGTCAGAATACTGATATTATATGTCTTAAATGTACCACTACATGGATATATGGTTAGTTATCATCATATATGACTTCATGCTCAAAATGACCTCTTTTTTCTACAGATTCTGAAACTGGCAGACTTGTGGATAACATGGATTTATTTTTGCTGTGCTTTACCCAGATCTAAACATGGTCTAATTTTAAGGTGAGTTTAATATAAATTTTTCAAACGAAGTTTTAAGGCGTTGTTGATGGTACCCTGAGTACCTATGAAAGCATCCAAGATGGAGATATGACCTCATTTTATAACATAAGTATTACTTAATTGTTTTCATTTGTTTATATCTAGTTTGCTTATGATAAGAAAAGCAGTTGAATTAATTTTATAAAAACTTTTTAAGTTAAAATTAAGTAATGCATTAAAACGAAAATTTTAAGACGTTAGGAAAACAAAATTTGCCTCAACATTTAAGTTCCTTTTCAAGGGTATAGATAATTTGTTATTGAAACTTCATCATTAATTAGATAGTTTTGGTTAAAACACTGTTGATTATTTATTTACATTTATATTTCACATCAAGTGGATATGTAATAAAGTTAATATTTAAAATTAAAATAGAGATAATACAAAGAATTTGAGTACAAAGTTCAGAGAACAGAGCGTTCCCATGCCATGTTGATGTATCAGTCATCAAGAAAACGAGTTAATTACTCGATCTGTACAAGTCAAAGACAGGTCCACCCATTTTGTATATCAACATCTGCAAAACTTCTCACTTCATCTCGAATAGAGATCTTAAATCTCGTCTCGGGAGACTTTTTGACAGATGCCTCAATATTTTACATCATGTTTGCGAATCAGATACAACTGTTTATAAACATTTGTCGTAAAAACTTACTTTATATCTATGTGGTATAAAACACATTATAGGGCACACAGGTTTACACCCAACTGGGGGTCCAGTTATGATCAGCGATAAGGGCAAACATTGGGGGACAGATGAAATTATAAGCTGATTTCTTATCAGAAAAAGTTTTGGGTTGTGATAAGGGTTGATAATGGAGATATTTCTGTCTGAGGTTTATGAAAAGTTTTTTTTTTTAGATTTTGATAGTCCCGATAACCGTTGAATCGTTATCGTGATGTCACCTGACTTTTTTGCCACTGATTAGCTAAAGCGATTGGAGATAACGAGATGTATATTCAAACTTTTAATGTCAATATAATTTAGAACAGCTAGGGGTGCCAGGGGATAAGAAGGGTGGTGCATTTGAACAAAGGGAAGTATGCTATAGTGAAATGGGGATTGATGCTATCAAGGTACTTATCATAAATTGAGATTATCTCCCCCCAAAATGTAAAATATATCCAAACAAATTTGACATGTCTGTCATATTTGGGGTTTGGTGTGGGTTGGTGAAAGTCGGAGAAGTTCTCTATTGAAATTGCAATTTAAAGAAAATATTAAACAGTATTAAACATACTCCTGTTTCATATAAATGAATGATACTTGTTGACCTTTGACACAATTGTTGACCTTTGACAAGATTATGATTACAAAGGAGCAGACACACCCTCATTATAACTTATGATTAATTAAAACTTCATTGAAATATATTGTGTATACTTATGATCTAAGTGAGTAGATATCCTTGATATTTTACAAGTATACACTTTACACACCCTTCCATCAACACTCTGTGTTTAATTAAAACTGAATATTAAAGATATCAAATTTCAAATAGTGTAATTATGCCATTAGAATTAGTTAAAAAATAACCACATTTAGCAAAGCCTATCGAGCTATGAATGTCAAAGATGGCACGTACATTTTTTTATATGCATTGATGCTGTCCTTGTTTTATCTTACTAATATTGTGTAATATCATTTGATAGAACCTGTGTCTGCCAATCTTTAAAAATGTGGTGTTCCTTGTCAAGTGTTTGACAATTTAAGTCTTGCTCAATATTAGACTGTCACATACTTGCCAACTTTTTGAAATTTTCATGGGGGAGAAACTGTGTAGCAAAATCTTAAAATGTCTTGAATACCTATATATACTATGCCCCATATGATCAAATAGTGGTGTAAACTGCCTCATTTAAGCAGTTCTATCCAATACACTTAAGTTTAAGCAAGTTGATAAGCAAGGTGCAGGAATTATACTGATGTCAAAAGGGAAAATTGTGCATGAAAAATAGGGAGACTCCCTCATAAATAGGGAAAGTTGGCAAGTATGGACTGTTTGAAGGGGTTTCATGTGTGTCAGCCATGTGATATTCTAGTGAGACAGGACTATAAAGTCTGTCTGGTCAGTCTGTAAATTTGAAGTAGGTCACATCTTTTTATGTCAGAATTCTTTAGAGTATCAATGGATAAAGTATATTTGTAGTTACATCAATGACCGCTGTTTGACTCATGAGGGTTTTTTTTGCAACATGAGTGTTAATTTTTAAATAATTTTGCAGTTAAACACTCACTTCATTTCCTTAAGTTGGAATGAACTATCACATTGACATATTCTGCATTCTTATCAAGTTGGTGTGTCTGAAGAAAAGAAATCAAAAGGGGGAAAAACAGTTCAAAAGCGGATAAAAAACTATTTTTGCAGTTTTGAGACATATTTATTTAAATGTAAAAAAGAATGGAAGACGTTTCTATGGAAACACATTTCTTAAACAGACTGCTTTTTTGTTTCTGATGATTCAAAGGGCTCTTAAATTTATAAAATTCTTCTCTTTTTAATCAAGTGTTATTTCAGGACTATCAATTTTGGCAATCATTCTGTGAAACATAAAAAGCGTTCTTTTTTGTGTTCAGTTAACAGTAATTCTACCCTCGTGTTCCCATTACAGCAAAATTGTGAAGATTATCTTAGACCCTTGACTAGGAGAATTTGTTACACCTATTTTGATTACTAAACAAAACTGAATTATGATTTCTTTGAAATTGTCTCTATGCATTATATGAAAGAAACAGATCTAATAATAATCCTAGTTTGGTGTTGAGCTGGTAGTTATCATTAAACACCCCCACCAGGGCCTCGCAAAGGTTTTTAACACCTTATCATGACATATCGTAGCAAATGTTCCTGTTCGACCTAAAATTCTGTTTTGATATCATTTTGTGTACTTTTTGCAATTTTGATAGGTGATAATTCTTTCTCCACTCGTGTGGATGGAGCTGATTTCTTCTCACTCGAGTCTTGATTCCTGGGCACCTTGCAGTTTTAGAGTTTTGGTTTCGAGATAAAAGATAAGCTCAGAATTCCGTATCAGCTATGTTTTCTTGATGTCTCTAATGGTGATGTGTTTATTATGTAGCATAAAGAATCATTTTCATTTTAGTGTTTGCACCTAAAGAGTCCGTTTCATTTTAGTGCTTAACTCATCTTACAAGCATTGAGATAATTTTCAAAGTTCAGAGAAAAATTTGGGACCATAACGTACAGGATAGTGGATAGTGACTTGGTACAGGTATGAGAAAATTTAAATTATTTCACCCAACTTTGAAATTTTGTGTCTTCTAATTCTTTTTATCAGGTTCAAAACAATTTTGTTGTGGGAGTTTTTCAAGTTTTATATGGTTAAATTAAAATAATTTTTTGTCATAAAAAAATGAAATTGCCTTATTCTATAAGGAAAACAGTGAAGTGTGTTAACGGAAATTAGCACTGTACTACAGAAGGATAATGTTTATGATAATAATGTCATACCAACAAGACGTGTTATGCTGAGTCTGAGCCAACCTTAAGATCAAGTGTATATAGCTAGCCAGTGTTTTAGAGGGTGTTGGGTCAATTCTTATCTTCATTTAAAGATGCCATATAGGATTGCCAATATTGACACGGTATAGCATTTTGTATTGTAAATGCGAACTTATCAAGTGTATAGTACTGCATTGGAGTCTCTTTGGTCGAGTAGCCAAAGTGATTCTAGGATTATTTCCTAGATCTGTGGTGACGATTAGTGGTTTCTCTGAGCATTCTGGTGGTTTCCATGAAGGTCCAGTAAGAAGAAGTTTACTTAATAGCATTTATAGAACAGAGGTATAAAGAATTTCATTTTAGCATTGATAGCCTTGCAATTCTTAATCTTATGTTAATTAAAACGTTTAGTTGGACTAGATTTTAGATGCTTAAATTTTGAAAAAATAGAAGGTATTTATAAATTTTGAAAGTGTTTCATGCTACATAAAAAGGAACAAATCATGTGGTTTTACAATATCTCCATTCTTTGTATCTTTATAGAATTGTCCTAAATTATTGATATGTGACGGAAGCGTTAATACACCAGATATATTCAGGAGTCACTGACGCTATTTGATGGTACACGCAAGTCGCCCAGTAGGGGATGATGTGGTATTCTCTGAAGTTACAAAACATTATCTTTTTTCATTGAATTAATAAAATTGGAATCACAGCTTGCAGACATTTGGCACATAGATTAGAAAAAACTTCATCTCGTCAAAAATATCATCAGTCATACTCGAGATCCTTCCCATTGTGACATAACTTGATTGTAATTGTCATATCCTTGTGGTGTCCAACTGTGTGTTAAAAGTTTGTGTGGGGACATGTCTGTTTTGCACGGACAATATCCTTATGTGGATTTATATCCTATCTCTATCTGAATACAATGGACTCTTCCATTATCTTCACTCTGGAACATGCCAATTGAGTATGTAGGGATGTTAAGTTTCAATAAATTTGTCACATTTTATCTGTTTGAAATCCAGGTATTCAACACTGTACCCTAGGAAAATTTATAACTTTAAGTACATTGAAATAATGAAAATATGATTTGTCTGTCCATCAGTGGCTTGACAAAATTGAGCGCCAATTCCTTTTCAGAGCAAGTTGAATTAATTGAGTGCAGTAAATTGTATATCAATTCAATTATGTATTTTGTTTGTTGTATATGTAAGTGAAGGTGATTGGCAGCCATTATTCTACAGAAAGAACAGCAGGCGATGAACGTAGAATACGAAAATGAATTAGTTTGATGTGAAAGATCTGATTGTATGGCAATTGTTATGTTGATAACTTTGTAATAGAAATAATATAAATAATCTTATATAGCTTTACGCATATCAATCCAATCAAGTTATCACAGCAAATAATGTTTCCCTTTTGTGTTTCGACAATTTGATGGAGATGATAATAGAATTTGGTGGTAAAATTGCAGCATGATTTTGTTGATGCAGTCTGTGTTAGTCCCAAGTATTGGAAGACAAAGGTTATTTTTTTAGGAGATTTTTAGGTGCAACCTCAATAAGGATAACACAGAGACCAACTGGGGAGCTCATCATCCCATTAACTGTGAACAGAGGTTAGAAGTTGTCCTGTTGTATTATTGATGGGTATGGATAAACACAGATGTGTTCCCATCTGTAATGACTGAAGAAGAAGTGGTCCTGTTATTCTGTTTTCATGGTATGAAGTGTAGTCTAGTGGTATAATGTGTGGTTCAGTGGTATGATCCATGGTTCAGACCAATTGTTAAGAATTGATAACATTTGTGTTTGCTGTGGGATATTGCAATGTGACAGACCTTTAAAAGGTTGCCATGTACACACAGTTGCTACAAGTAGATGCCATTCCATGATAACCTTTTGAAAATGTGTTGAAAAGATGCAACTTCCAATTAAACAAAGTGCAGTTAAAAAAAAAATGTATTTCAAAGAATTTTATAAGTTTATAAATTGTTAGAGAGCATTTATCAGTTTTAGACCTTAATTGAATATATATATATATATATATATATATATATAGATTATGATATAGGGAGGGGCAACACATAAAATAAGATTTCAATCAATAAAAAACGACAGAATTGGTGGGGAGGTCTATCTGTAGACATTCATAGCAGATACAAGACAATTGATAGATGTATAAAGAGAGGGCAGGGCTGGATTGTTGTGATAAGAATAATACACAGATAACTTGTAAGTATAAATAAGTCGATGAGATAAACATACTGCAATGAACACTTGTAGTCAAAAAAAGAAGAAAAATTGGACACGAAAGATACGAAATAGACAACTGACATACCGACCTAACCAAAAGTAATTTCAATGTACATCAAATTTTGTATCACCCAAGAACTCTTGATATTAGGTTTTGTTCAGCAAATAACTTCTTCACTGTATTTTAAAACAAGTAAAGTACACTTTTAAAAACTTAAAATTCACAACACATGAAATAAAGGATACCATAAATTGAACGAACATTGACAGTTTGAAGTAGTCGTGTCTCAATTTAAAGTTTGTTTGCCTTCTTGAGGGTATTGGCTGTACAAGTCTTCCCTGGTCTAATACCTGCTCCTGTATAAAGACTGTCCATTATATGTAAGTGTTTGTTGAGTAAATATTACAGTATTAAAGTCACTGTGTGTTGTACCATGTATTTGTATGTAGTAAATATTGCAGTATTTATAATTTACTTTCGGTTGAAGAAGTAGCTGTACTTTTCATGTTGTACATGGCATCTGTGTCGATGCAGAAGATACAAAATGTTAAATGTTGCGTGTTATATGATGTTGGGACAGAAGTCTTGTAAAGCCAAGTCCTGTTGAATTGTCTATATGAACTTAAAATTTGAGTATTTCATTTCAACATATTTTGTTTATGGAGCCCACTGTCTAATTGTCAATCAAATTATTAATTTTGACAATAGATAGCTTTTCCTCCTTGGTTTATTAAATTTAATGAAAGTATGAATCTTACAAAGTTTTTCAAATGTGTTGCTTTCAGGAAGTGTGTCTTTAACAGAAATCACTTCAGTTACCCATAGATTTCCTGCACTTGCAAAGTTATCTGCCCCTCAATTTTCTCACCATGTGTAATAGTGATCAGCTGATTAAGACACTAACGAGTATAAAATGAAGTGATAGATAATTATATGTTTATGTATATATGACACATACTTTATACCGGCAATGTACAGTCAGTAAATCGGTAAACAATCCCCACCCACACATGTAGAACTACTTATATATCCAAGTCTTATTGATGTTTCCTAAATCAAACTTGGATTGAGATGCAGATGCTGACTTGAAAGAGGAATGTATGCATTCTCCCGCATTAGAAATGCCAATCACAGATTTGATCACTGGAAGAGTATTTAGTCTCTGTCTAAGGGGGAAAGTTCAGATAAACCTCACTGCAATTGTTGGTGTGTGTTTTCATTAAAAATAATTTGGTTCGATATGAATTGAAGATATGGTTGGGTGTAGCTTTATATGAGAAGTTTTTTTTTTTTTTTGAAGTGTTATAAGTAAGGGAGATAACTGATGAATGCTGTAATACATTCCTCCCTAAAGATGAAATCTCTGAGAGTAATTCAATCTCATTTTAAAGGATTGTTAACATAAAAGGCGTTTTATCCTCTTGAGAGTGTAATAATTAGCTTGGTGTATGGTCTGAGGGTGAAATATAGGTCATGAAAAGGAAAAAAATGAGAAAGAAATTGAGCTTGAATTTGAGTGAAATAGTTACTTCATGCATGGTCTAAACTTAGTTTCTATGGAAACTTGCAAAAACAATAATACATCTTTAAACCAACACTGTTGCTGATGAATTACTGACAAATTGTATGTGATATTTAAAATTAAACAAACACCCTAAAGAAATTAGTTATTGCTATTGGCATGCAAAAAATTACCTCTGTGAAATTTTGATGATTATTTTCTTTTTCTTGAAATCCTATAAATTGCTTTTTTTGGTCCATGCAAGTACATATTTGCATCGCCCTGTCATTTATAAGAGAGCTACTGGGAGTATGATTTTATAAACTTGTACCTTTAGCATGTTTAGTATTAATGTTACAGGTATGTATTATAGGGTTATTGAATTCATCACCAACATATATGATGTATACATGTACTACAACTTATAGGCTACTGCATGTGACGCACGCTCCATAGGTATATATTACTTACCTGTAATTAAGGCCTCATTTACAGGTAATATAGATCAATACACATGAATCACAATCTGTGACAATTAAACTGGCATGGACACATTTTCCTACACCTGTTGCTAGGTGAAATCCAATATATCCATACGTTATGTAAGAATTATTGCAACACTTCTATATCTGTTCTTCAGCTATTTTACAATTTCATAAAGAAGAGTAATTATACTATGCACTCAAAACTATACATGTATTATCAGCTAAATTTCAAATGGATTCGCATATACAGTCAAACCTTTCTATATAGACCACCCAAGAGACCAGAAAAAGAGGTCTTTATATGGAGGTGGTCTTTTTATACAGGTAAAAGTAAGTGTAATTAGACTTCAAGGGACCTGCTTTTAGTGGTCTTTATATGCAGATGGTCTCTTTATAGAGGTGGTCGCTAGAGCAGGTTGCACTGTATCTGGGCTAGAATAACGGTTTTGAATTAATGTTTGATGATTTCTGTTAAAATAGAAAATGGCTTGAAGTTTTATTTCACATATGGCCATGGGAGTTATATATACATATATATTTCTGAAAACAAATTTAAAAGTTTCTCTTCAAGATGAGAACATATCATTTGAGTTTAAGAAAAAGTTGAGGCAAAGCATTCTGGAAAGTGCTTCTCTGCTTACATAATGAGGCAAAAGATATCATCTGCAAAAAAAGGAAGCCATCATGAAATTAATCAAGTCTTCAAAATTGTAGAAAAAACACTAATTGGAAAATTTTAAGTATATTATTTTGTCAGCTATTAGGAATCTTATCTCTTGTGTGGAAAAAAGATTTGATGATATCAGACCTCCAACACCTGTTTCACAAGTCACATGTGAGAAAGTTGCAGAATAAATTCACTTTTATGCCCCTTTTTTGACGGCAGCTAATTATCCCAGTTTAAAAAGTGCAATACAGCAATTATACTTAATTGAGAAGTATTTTAATACATATTTTAAAGAAAAAACTTCACAAGGTTATAACTTATCACGCATTGCCATTCCACTTTCAAACTTCATCAAGATCTGGATTTTCAGTATCTTTGTGGTGTTTTTTATGTTGGTATTTTGTGTTTCGGCACCTCTCTGAGATGCCAGTTAGCACACGTGGGAAAAGTAAATTGTTACGGTATATTTTACAGTGTTTGACAGATTGAGATACGCTTGATTTACAAGGAAAATAACCAGAGGTCTTTGAGAGCTATGTGATGTCTATATCATTAGGCACAAGTTAAAAAGCATGGTACAAAACTATGGACTGAGTCTTGATAAGTCCGCTGTGGCATATGAACTTTCCATTTGGTTGGTTTGACGTATATTTTAATGCCCAAACTAAAACAGTCCCATTTGGCTGGTTATAGTTCTTGTGGTGACTTTTTGATGAAGCTATTGTTTGTTTGCCAATAGCATTTGCTCTGTTGATCCTATTTCTTCTTGTTTTTTAAGTACCAGAATATCTTTGGTAATAGAATATTTCACTACATGAAAAGATATACTTTGGAACTAACCGAGACCCAGCCTAAGGGCTTGAGTTTTAGTCCATGTGTTGAGTTCTTTATATTAAAAGATCTATGGGTTCATAATTTTGTTCTAATTAATTCACTTTTAAATCTGATTTATAGTTTAAATTAGAATCTTCAACCTGCATTTTAATTAAGATTAATAACATAAATAAACAAAGGAACCTTCATTTGATTCAAAGAAAGCATGTAGTGAATTTTCTCAGAAGCAATTTAAAACAATGGAATGGTTTCTTTAATAATAAATAAATGTATATTGAGTAAATAATAGTCTTCTAAATATTTTTTTTCATTGTCAGTAAGAAACATTTATATTTTTGAATTTAAAAAATGGCAGAATTTAGAGCATGCCACATGTAGAGTGTGATATTGAAAGACAAAATGAGGTGAAGATTTGATGAGAATATATTGGCTGTGTGTGATATGTTTTAGTTCTGTAACACTTGCAACTATTTATGAGGGGGTAAGATCTATTTATGAAGGGGACACATATTTATGAGGGTGGGAAAGCTATTTATGAAGGGGGGCAACTATTTATGAGGGGTTAAGATAATTACTGTTGTTGTTTTTATAGATCACTGGTGTGTGCCATGGAGATTTATAAGCTGGGGAGGGGGGTGTTAATGGAGGGGAGGGAACTTCCTCTGGAGGTTTTTTTCTTTGCCAGCTGTTTGTCAGGTCACAGTACTCTTAAAATTAGGTTTTATAAAATATAATCAATCTATGTAGACAGTAAAGACAATGCAAGAAGTTTTAAAAGAAATGGTGAATCCTTCATGTCCAGCCTAAATATTGTGATGATTGAATTATCTTATCAAAAATGTCTGTCTACCAATAGTATTTTATATGTTCAGAGTTGTGCGAGTGACTAATGCCTAAAAATAAACACAGTGTGTAAAATGTTATGTTTCTCCATTTCCCAGATAATCTTGCAATTGCAGTGTCAACTTATTTTGCTACAAATCAAATATTTGACGTAATTTAGAATGTGAATTTTCAACTTTTACGCACAAATCAAATATTCGACGCATGTCCCGTTTCTGTGGATTGTCAACTTTTTCGCCAAATCAAGTCTTGGACGTGCCATTACTTTAACCTTACTACAGCTGGTTTACTTAGTATTGTTCTGTACATGTAATCTGTTGATTTGCTTTTCCTGTTCCATTAAAGCTTCGTCCAGCCTCTTTAAAATCAATATGTGAGCTGCGTCGATTATATTAGTAACAAAATACACTTGTAGTTATACAAACATCCTCGTTACTTATCTCGGACATATCTACATCACACACTCTGGTTTCACCTGTTTGTTTACCTGTATATTTACCTGGCCTTGTCATTAACGACGTATCTAACTGGTCCATGTTTACCTGCCCTTTGATCCGATTAGGTAATCACCCAAGATAGGCTGGTCTATATGTACTTAATTAATTACACGTACGAACCAATCGAAGAACCAATTGTCAGAACTTGTTAACCCATAGACCAATCGGTGAGGCTCAATTTACATTGTGATACTTATTGGTCCGTAACATCTTTAATGATACATTCAGCATCTTTGGTTTCGTCTGAAGCTATTTTTGTTTATTGTAAATTGTTAACATTTCAGTTTTTTTCTTGGATTGCTTGAGCTCGATGTCCAACATCTGCAGCTGAAATTCAGGTACTGTTTAACATCATGATATAGTTGTTACATCAAAGAATTGGACATGTTTTACTAATTTTTGTTTATCATTTAATTTGATGGTTTTGAAAAGTTTGTTGTAAAACTCCAGAATATTTAGTTTTGGTCTCAAAAAGTAGGTTTGGTTAAAAAATATATTTTGGAAAAGGGAAAATGAAAATCAGAAATAGTACTATTCAGTTATTACAGGTCAAATCATATGAGCCATAAAGTCTGCTTGTTTCATTTATAAAACAGTTCAAAAGCTGATATTAAAAATATTTTGAAGAATTAAGGACTTATATTTCAAATACATTATATGTAGTTGATAACTGTTTGGTTTCATATTTACCTGCTTGGTGAAAGACTATATGTTAGTTTGAGTTTTTATAAGTTTGTACAAAAAGAATTCTAAAATTGTTATCATACTGAGTAAAATGACAGGTGCATGTTTTATGATATTAATATTATAATTTCTGACTGCACGGAAGGCGTCAAATGTCTGCTAAATAAACAACAGAAGGCGTTTGTGTGTTGTCATAATGTAGCAGCGCTAAAATTGCATGTATTGTTCATGTGAAATTTAGCTGTTCGTGAATCGTTTATCTGTTTGTTGACGACCTTGTCAATACATGAATATGAATGACCTCCGGTCTATGTTTGTACACGGGTGTTAAATCATACAGAAACCTCTCTCGTAACTGTTTACATTGACAGTAGCCTCTACTGTCCATATTTACTCTGACAATGCTCTGACTCCACCATTCGATGGCTACCGGCATTGCCCATCAATACACTAGTCTTTTTTACATATTTACATAGACAAAGCTTAACTCCGCCACCAGAGGACCTAGAAGGCCGTTCTATTCCGTAGGCTTGCTGTCCCACTGTTCTTGTTTGATTCTTGATGACTTTTTAAGCCACGCTTGTTTGACACCTTCATTCCAGAAGAGTTCGGAGTTTCTGGAATCTCATGAGAGGATAAATTTAAAGTATAATGACACAAGAATTACTCTGCGAGAGGTTATTTAATTTGTCCGTTTTAATCCAGAGAAGTTTATAAAATAATGTCCTGCTGTTTGTAGTGTCTATAGGTCCCCGTCCACATGTCTCCTGCTCCTAGTGAACACGCTATTTCTGATACACATCTCAACATATTATTTTAAGTTGTGTAAATAGAACAAATACATTGAGACAAGAGCAAATAAACAGGGCTGGACAGACTTTCAGGGTAATTTGAAAAACACTTTGTTGCATTTCGAGGTTGTTTTATTTTAAAAAGTGGCTTGAAGAATTAATCATCAAATAAAAGAACGTGTTTAGCAGACGACACTTGGTTTAAAGAACACCTGTAGGAGGAGACACAAATCTACTTGATTCAGGAAAATTTATTTCTTTAAATAAGATAAAACATCCTGAGAAGTGCTTGTATCAAAGGTTCTTAAATCTCTGCTTTGGTCTTTTTTGGTGTGTACCTCCTTTCATGTTATTTTGTTTATTTGCTCATTTCAAGTAATGATATGATTTTGTGTTTCTGAATATTTTAGCAGAGTTTGAAAAAAAATGTTTGCTTTGTGCAGCTGCATTTCGAAGCAGTTAATAAACTGTGTCTATAAATCTGACAGGTATTCAGTGACATGTTTGTTCTCTGTGTAAAAATTGAACATGTGACTTTCATTTGCGTTTTAAAATTATGCAAATGGCAAAAGTAACCGATCATGCTGTTATTGTGAAATCATCTCAATTTGTCTTGGAAATCTGGAATTGTCACAATAGGTGTTGTAAAGATGTCTCATAATGTCTATCCCCCTTGGGCTGGACAGTCCCTAATACCTCCCCAACACAATGAAAGGATGCCTCGCACAATGAGTGGACGTTTGACCAGCCTAGGAGATAATGATAGGGTAAGAAGAAGCAGGCTTTATTTCACTGTTAATTCTAGACTTAATGTCCAAGGTAGCGATTTCACTCGATAATTGGCGTTTGATTTTAGGTGTGAGACTGTCAAGGTTATTTTAAGGTCACTCGGGATCCTGGATTAGGCTTAACTGAACGTTTTGTAAATATCCCTATGTCTTGTGGTGACTTACATCTCTGTCTTGTGGTGTAACCTCAATTTATGTAGGTGTACTTTTTAAAGATCTTCTTCAAGGTTCTAATACATACTTCAGACAGAGATTACGATAAAGTGTCCAGATTTTGTCTGTTATATTACAGATAAAGTGATGACCAGGGGGTATTTAGGTTGGACAAGAAACTGCATGCAATGCTTTAAAGCAAAGATTTCTTATTTTTATCGATAGTTTTAATCTGTAGGACAAATTGTTTTTTACCATCAAAAACAAATAGGGATTATAGATTGGTCAATTTATTTGTTTTATAATTCAGTGAACTTGGACTTTTATTTTTTCATGAAGACTTTTTTTCAAATATAAGTGTTAAAACATAGAAACTTAATTTGACAATTTAGATATTGCCCAATAAGTTGTTTGATACTTGGGTCAGCAGTGATCTAGAGAGGGAAACAACATTAAAATAACATTAAAAGCGTCCCAAGGTAAAACACTATCATTTTAAGCTATGGACAGAGATCAAAGTGCTTGTTTCCATGTGACCTTTATCTTGTCATTGAGTGACCACTGGTCAGAACTGTAGCCACCTGATGAATCCTTTGTCCACTCATTCACTGACCACAGGTTTGAAATAATATCCAAAGATTCTGAATGTCAGTGAAAGCCTTTTTAATTATCAAATAACACTTAATCAATGAAAGGTGCAATAAGATGGTCAAGTCAAGGTGGACAGATGCAAGGTTTACAAGCTAATGGTCATTTCATACTGGACAATGGGTCAAATTAGGTATCTAATGATAACACAGGTTTGAAGTGACCAGTGATTTGAGAGTGGTCAATAGTGGCATGCAGTGGACAAATAATGGTCAAGTATGTGCTTTGTCTGTGCATTTGAGCCAAATACAAAGCCTGGTGGAGTGAAAAATGTGGAATTAGTGGGTTTAGTTACCAGAAGTTTGAGAGGGATCTTGATTGGGAGGAGTCATATAGGACCTTATAAGTGAAGGTCAATTCTGCTGGACACAAGGATCTTAGATTTTATTGGTCATTTTGTTTGGTCAAGATGTTTGTTTTTGAGGCAATATATGCTAGGAACAAACAATTCTGACAGAAAACTTGTGTTTTTGATTGCATCTGTTAGAGAAAGGAAATTGTAATTATTTATCCTCTTCATTGACAAGAATCTGCTGTCAATGCCTTCGTTATTTATCTTCCGGTTTGATACAAATCTGTGTTTTGTGATTGGTTGAGTGGATAAAAGCAGAAATTTGAACAGGAAATCACTGATGGGCCATTTAGAAAATGAATGGAAAAAATTAAGTCAACAAAAAAAAAAGTGATTTGTTATTATAACAATGCACATTAACCAATACAGATGTAGCTATTGGCCAAATGTAATTAAAGTTGGGTTTATAGTCTTATTTGCTACCAATAATTTTCAATATATGCTTGTTTAAAGTCACATTTTGGTACCCTTAGGGTAAAAATCTACCATTAAATTTACCCTTTTTCTGTTATGGAAATATTGCTTTGTAGAATATAAAAGGAGTGCTAAAGATTAAAAAACACAATAAAAGAAGAATTTGAAAATTGAACAAGAAATCAGGAACCAAGACTTTATTTTTGGCCTAAACATTAGATTGCTGTCAACGGTTTACTATTGAACTTGAGCTGTCGTGTGTGGATATTGAACGGAAGTGTGTTTGTACCTGGCAAATGCTGTCGTTAGAAGCACAATTCAACGTAACTGATTTCTCGTAATTGACCTATCAATTCTCAATGCGGCCCATTGTTCATGTTCATACTTTACTGTAATTGTGTCATATTCGTTGATGCCGATCACGGTTGTGGTATTCTTGCTTGTTATAATTACGTTATGTGGCAGCCAGTGATCCAGAGTTTTTAGTTCCGCCATCGGTCATCTTAACCAGTGTTTGTTATTTGATCGGATTTTTTTCTGTCTCAGGTATTTTAATAGTTTGGCTTGACATGTGCAAGATGATGATGGTGGATCTTAAAAAATTATGACCATATCATTTTCAAAATATTTCTTGTCCGAACATTTAGGAGAAAATTAGATTTAAAAAAAGCCTAATTTTAAATTGTTTTATCATTTTGTGTAAGTCGTGGTGCTTGAATAAAATAAGATTGCTCCAAAATATATGGACTTCTTAATGGGTTTACAAAAAAGAATACCTTTGCTTCAGCTAGTGGCTGCAATTTAAAGTATGTAGGTAAAGGCATCTCTTCGTTATGTTACTTAAAGTTTTAATATAGGCTATACACATGTAGACAGGGGTGCTGATATAAAAAGTGCTTGTTGAAAATATTTAAAAAAAAAAAAAAAAAAAAAAAAATTGAAATAGACAATAAAAATTTGGGCTATAGGTAGGTTTAACGGAAACTTGGGTATGACATGTTTTACCTTAGCTCAAAAACTGAGTATGAGGACGAATTTTTGTTGTTGGAAAACTGTTGAATTTAAACTGAAGTGTGTAATTTTTTGTTGGAAACTGAAGCCTTTAAGAAGGTTGAGCATGTCTTCCTTCCACTATATAAAGATACATATTAAATAATACACTCGGAATATAACAATTTGTACGTACGGCAGACACCAGGTATTTGTCCACGTTTCATTGTCGCACAACAATTATCCTTAAATTTATGCCATATTGACCTTCCCACAATGCCCTATAATTTGACAGTGTGACACCGATGGAGTTGACGTACAAATCCCACCGTCAGAGTCTATATAACGTTTTTAAATGAAGTGCCCATGTTTTACACACGTAATTAAATTCTAGTGTTACATTTATTTGTCCGTTTTCTACAGGGGATTATGTGGGTGATTTTAACTTTTGAAAATGTTGTTGTCGTGGATTATCGTTGTCACTGGGCGATGTCTCGCCATTGTCATGTCATCATCGGTAATCTCCAACTGTCTCTGAATCGAGCGAGAGCTTAGGGATGAACATTTTGGAGATGGGAATTCATGCAACTGACCATAAATTCCAAGCACAGTTACAATGTTACATTGGTTTGTTTTCATGTTGAACTTCTAATGATTGTTTAGTCCTTTCATTGATAATATGGTAGATTCTATCCTTTGTTTTAGAGACTAGGTATTTCACATTCGTGCATGTAGTTATAGACAGAAAAAATTTGATCGACCATAAGTTTCCTGAGGACTCAAGTGTAGATAACTGTTGTGGGACCGGCACATTCAGACTACTTTTGGTTGGACTGAGATATTTTGTATATTAAGGAGAAAGGATTTTGTAATGTTTTATTTTGACTAGCTTGCTCAAAATTTTATTATTTAAAGACAAATTTTATTAATTGTTAAGTATTTTACTCAAGAAACTTCCAAACTATCATATATGAGAAAGCCTTATTTGTGAATTATAATAGGAATGAATTTTCGTCAGCATATATATATAAAGTTTTTACTGAAGAAGCAAGCACCTTATATATAGCCAATACAATATGACCATGTAACTCTATAAAGGAGACAGATCATCACCAACAAACATACAGTTTCTTGAGTAACAGATGGAGATTTGAATGATACCTGATGACGCTACCTGTTGACTGAAAGACGCGTGTAATATGATGTAGGCAATAATTGAGACGCATTTAAATATAGACAACACTGTCACACAATAAATACACACACATCAGCTGTCCCACTGTAAAATTGCTCTTCCCTGTCATTACGTTTTATGATAATTTGTTTTTCACTGGTGCACTTGTTTGGCCGGACTCAGAAACTGATTGTAATGACGCTTAAAGGCCAAGACAATTTATTTCTGTCAGAATATTCTACGAACATATAAGAAACAGGAACATTTATGAGTACAAGTGCTTTTTCTATCTATAGAATTTGCAATAAAAACATATTTTTGTTGGCCGTCGTGTTTTGCAGTCGTTGCATAAATTCAGTATTTTATTGTCGTGGATTCTGTTGGTTAATGTCAAGAATTACAATAGGAAATGACAATAACCTTATGTATCATTGCTTCAATACATTTTATATCATACCCTCGCATTGTTGGGCGTCACTTACGCATGTGTTTAAATGTGGTACCTGAATACCTGGATTGTTGTCGCCGTCGTAATATTAACCGAATGTGGTATTTCCTGTGGTGTAATGGTTAGTATTAAATATGAATAAATAACATATTCACGGAATCACAGGCGTCCACCTATAGCTGAATGATGGGTATAAGATCATATGAAAAGTTTTAATGTTTTCTTGTGTGTAAAACTAGCAGTTATCTATTTTATGTATTTTAAAGTGCGGCACTTTTGAGTTTAAATTATATAAATTTTGCTTTGACGTTATGATGTGTTTCTATCTAATAAAATATGTAGCATTAAATGTGGATTTAGATCTTAGTTGATATGCATTTCATGAACAGGTTGAATAAAAATGTTTTTTATGGGTCATCATTACATATCTAAAATATTCTTGACTAAATTGTCATTGAAATTATCTGTGATATAACAGAGAAAATTGTGCCAATTCAAATATCTATAATAAAGAGGATATAAATTTGTTTATTTTGATCAGTGGTCAGTGCATATATTTATATAATGTCTATGAATTATCGCTGAATTTTATCATGAGAAAATTGTGCCTTTCTAAATTTCTGAAGATGATATGATTTCTTTTCAAATGTTTTCTCATTATTTTGAATAAATTTGAGTGAGCAGGAATTTTTGTTTTAGAATTACAACAAAAACATTGGTCCTCAATTGTATAAAAAAGACATTTTTCATTCCCTGACAATATCAGATCTTCTCCTTGTTATTGCCACCCACAGAACAGTCAAAATGTGGTTATATTCCATGTATATTTGCCCAAATTTTAAATCTCAAGAATTATGTATTAATTGCAACAAACCATCTAGAAAAAAACGATTTTTCATTTTATGACACGCTCTGTAGAAATACCTTCCAGTATATCGTGACCCAACTGCTTAGTTCCGATCTTCAGTGCAGTGCCGTTGTTTTAAACATACACTGCGCAGATCAACTGTCGGTGTCACTCCCGAATTGTAAGCAAGGTCAGAGGGTCATTGCCTCCATTGTGGGTGTCTTTTAAAGGCTACAAGGGACTGGAGCAACCCTTCTTTGTCACCACGCTATCTGTTTGATCTTATCATTTCGGGCAGACGACACAGCAATAATTAAACAGTTTTTTTTCTTGAACACCTAAAATGTCACACTTACATTTTCTATCAGCTGTTGATCAGCAGAAAGATTTGAGTTTTGATTTTGTACCTGATAAGTCCCAATAAAATTGGAAAAAGGGACAAATTGAAGGACAGCAGAACTTACTAAAAAATCTTGGAACAGATCATTACAGTAAAGCCTTACATGTACATTAGTGGACAATATACCAAGTGTTTA
The DNA here is from genome assembly GCA_032359645.1 of Pododesmus macrochisma. NCBI lineage: Eukaryota > Metazoa > Mollusca > Bivalvia > Pectinida > Anomiidae > Pododesmus > Pododesmus macrochisma. The sequence continues at coordinate 11,250 of JAUMGZ010076565.1, read as the reverse complement.
ATTCTTTTTTGCAATTCTGTGATTATTTTTCTCTATACCAATGTCACAGTAAAAAGGCTTCTTTGTGCCTCCCACTTTTGTTGATCAGTCTTAGTTCCATAAAATCTGATTTCCCCCTCCTTGACTTTCTGCTAACAAGTCTCTCAAACTTTATCACAAAGCCATTTCTCTTTGTCCGATTCTCTTACCTGGTACATTGAAAATTTCTGTTTTTAATTCAACCTCAAACTGTAGTTATGATGTATGTACCAATGTGCAGTATAAATATTTATTCAAAAGTGCTCTAGCATTTTGATTGCTAACAAAGATTTTGAATTGAAAACAAACTTTAGAAAAACTGTACTCAAATTATAATATTTACAACCATAGACATATACTATCAACTTATACAAATCATGCACATTTATACATATTCATCTACATCAACCTAGTTCAATTAAATTAGGTCATAAATAGTGCCCTGCGCGTGGAATATCCTATTCATAATTCAACATTAAAAGCAAACAGAACATTGGATATTGTTATAAAGAATATTGATAGTTAATATGTATGAGATAAAATCTTTACAGATTGGTCGACGTTTTCTGTATTGAATACTTTATTCATGACAAGATAGATTGATGTGATAGGTGTGAATGAATCTTGTAAAACTCTATTAAATATTACAATGGAGGAGTACATAGATTGGAATATCATAGTCGTTGTTATTGAAATCGAGTATAGAAGAACAAAACCACTCTGAAGCACCTCATTGACTATGATGTGATCTTTTCCAGACAGTGTTTGTTCGATAAGTTGTTCAAATTATGGTTATAAGCTAAAATATATAGAAAAAATTTAGTACGTATTTCTATATATATATATTAAAGTATAGGTTTTATTTTAACAGAGTAATTTTCTTAGTGTTTATCCTATTTCTTCTTGTTTTAAACACTTGATATAATTTATTCAAATGTTTGTGATTTTATTTTCTGATAGGAAGTGATTTTGTCTGTTGGTTTGTCCTGAGTATCACTATAGATAGCTGGATAAAGTACATCACTGTAATTTACAATGATAGAATGCATTTTAATGACCAGCAGTGGACAAAATGATCTTTTTTGGGAGCAGACGGCAAGATGGACAAACATGATTAAAATGATGGACTTCACAGTGATTTGAATCTTGCACATAATTGAATTGTCCAACATTTCATTTCTGATCAGTTTTGTGTTGTATGTGTTCACTGGCTGTCTGAAGTTCAAATCAGATCATATATAATTGACAAAAAAAATAGGGATTTTAAAGTACATTATAAAAATATCTTTAAAAGTACATGTACGTTTAAAATATTAGAAATAATATTTATTTTTGTGTTCTAAAATTCCATGTAGTGCAGCTTTGATTTTAAAACTGACATACATGCTGATAAAACTTCAAAAGAAAATTCTGTACACATATCTTAATGCGCCAAACTTGATTTCATATTTTTGAAGATCAGTGGCCGTACTCTCAAGACAAACTGCCTCAGTTTAAAATTCTTCCCAGAACATATATCTTAGTGTAAACACAAATTTAACCACCAATAGGCAATCATCATAAATACATAAACACATAATCATAAACTTAATATTTTTACGACCATCAATAATGGACTTATCTCTCAGCCTTAGTTCTCCGTGACAGGATTTATCTAAGATTTCAGTTTATTGCGGCCATTACTTATCAGTAGAACTGATACTGTGTTGGCTAGTGTTGGCTCAGGTATACAATGTTTGTTTATGGTAGATACCAGCACAGATAGAGGAAAGATCTCCGCTCTGGGAAGGGAAGTTGTGTTAGATAGAGATGTGTGAAATAAATAATCAGTCAAGGCCAACAAATTGTATATATATATATTCTTTAAGTTGTTAATTTGTTATAAGTTTTGAGTGAATCTGCGATTTAGCAATTTTTAGCAAAACTGTGTAAGGCATAAATATTTTTTAATACTGTACCTATGACTATATTATCTGTAATAATCAAAAGTTGTAAATTGTTGGTTAGATGAGTAATTATAAGAACTGTATTGTTTACTGCAACAATATTGTCTTTTGTCATGCATGATGGTTTCCTCAGTTGGAATCATTAAATTAAGAGATTTTAACTTAACTACAAAATAAGCACACACGCACGCACATAAACACAGAATGTTCAAAATAATGCCAATGTTTATGCTTGGCCTGTAAGAAAAACTTTTAGATTAGATAGTGTGATCTTAAGTAATTGAAGTTTTGATATTGGTATCGAACAGAGGCACCTGGACCTGTTACTTTTGACGTTGGACATGTAACTCTTGACCTTGACACTTATCCTCAATGATATTTGAAGTATAAAAAGGAAAATAATGGAGTTTGTTGCTAATATATATATATGTCAAAAAATGAAAACTACAAAATTGACAGAAAATTAAACAGAATATAGATACATCATGAATGATGGAAATGTTTGTCCTGTACAATTTTCAATTTATAGTTAGACTATTCGCTATAGGGCAGGGTTGAAGTGAAGAAAAGATGTGTTTGCATGACATTTGTAAATCTTTTTTACCCGGTATATGTAGAAATAGTTGTTTATAAAAGTGGTTCTTTATTGTAATTGTTGGAAAAGAACAGATTTAAGTAAAACATAACTGTACACTTGTTATGTGCTTATATCAAAAGCATTTTGAATAGTTCATTCAAATAAATAAGCTAGTGGAACTTTTTACCAAGATTTCAAAATTTAGAAGAAAAAAATTCCAAACTTTCATGTGAATGCAGACCTCAGAATTTCTTGTGATAGCAGACTGCATGATCAAGGATTGATGACTTTTCCAGGCTTCACACCACTTATCAGCTCCTACTACAGGAAGCTGTCCTATGGCATGTCCGCTAGTTATCTGCTGCAAGCATAATTATCCACTCATAAAATTCAACACAAACATGCCCCAAGAATATTTTGAAAGAATATCTCTGCAATTTGTTTAAATAACTAAAGAAATATCAATTTGATAATTCAGTGTTTTATTTTTTTGTGGTTTTCATGCTTAAAAGTTCTTTGAAGAAGGTCAATGTTAGCTGTAAGATTTCTCTTACTTTGATGACCAAATGATAGTAAAGGTTAAGTTTCTGATTGTAGACTGTCTGAAAACTTCATCATTTGATAAAGGTAGATACTATCAAGTTTTGGACCTCAGTGCAGGATAATAAATTTTTGTTCTGACCTTGGAAGGATGATGAAACTATAAATCAGTGAATATTTCCAAGGTCATAACTATTTATGAAGATTTCAAAGTGTATCATTAGAAATGTTGAAGAGTTTCTGTGTAAAATTCTATAGTTTACATATTATGAGTATTTTTTACAGTCAAAATCGCAATAAAGAGTCTTTAGAGTTTTTAGGAAAAAAAATGAAACTTTCTCTGCTTATTATCTACATCAAGATTTTGGTATGGAAGTTTTCATTGATTCAAATCAGCAGAAGATCTCTAATGATAATGAAAAAAGGTCAAAAGTTAACGTCAGAATTATTTCTAAAAAAGGTGCAAGATAATGAAAAAAGGAATAAGTTAATCCTCAATGGCACTGCCAGTTTATTTAGAAAATATATGAATATAAAGAATTTCTAGAACCAATGAGTCAAAGAATTATATATTGATATTTCATGTGTTAAATATGATATCTCTCTTCTTGCTAACATTGTGGGAATGACTCCTGTAGAAATGATGCTGTATCTGACAGTATCCCAGTACACTTGTGTGTATATATTCAGTTTCTGTAGGTTTTTTCTGACTGTTCAAACAGCTGTTGAAAAATTATCACTTCTACACAGTGGATAAGATAAAAAACAACACAAAGTCCTAGTCTTTATCTACAAGTTTATAAACAGAAACTAAAAGTTTGGCGTAGTCCTCACTTGCTGGCAACTTTGGTGGTATCCCATGATGCAATTGTCCATTTAAATTTGGTGGTATACCATTGTGCATTTGTCCTTTGAAATTGACTCATTCTGACATTTATGTCTCGTATGGTTTAATATATTTTAACTTTTTATTCACTACTTAGTTGTATATTTGTTGGAATGCTTTTGACTTCTCATGGATAGTTAGACTTAGAACTGACCACACAATTATCGTCCAGTTGATAATTTGATATTTATATATATATGCTGAGATGAAGCCACTATTTGATGGTCTACTGGTCAGTGAGTTGTCTGTTAAGTGCTTATATCAACATTAGAATGTTCTAATGTGTTACTTTATGACTTAAAGATGCAGTAATATAGTTTTCTCCATGTCTTCAAAGAAAACTTGAATACTGAGTTAAAATATATGTATTCACTGTAAAATATGTACTGCATTTGGTCAAACTCAAAAATGGTTGAAAACTGCTTTAATGTGCTGTTGTGTTTGGTAAATTCTAATAATATTTTCTGCTTTCACTTGTTGTATTGTAGTTTTAAATTTATTGTTCTACAAACACAAGTCTTTTCTTCCACAACTACAGGTTTTCAACCTTGAAATATATAATTATTCTTTAGTTTTACTTTTCCTATTATCTTTAAACTTGATTCAGGTACCAATTGTAAGCATATATTTGTTCCATTGATCTATGAAGCATATATTGCAAGTCAATTATGTTTTTGTTTTCCGTTATAATGCATACCGAAATTAATATGGTACTACACATTTTGAACATCTTTGAAAATATTTGAGAAATGGTATTCATAAAAACCAGTTTCAAAGGTACACAATTTCATTAAGCAGAAGTCATCCTGAACCATTTTGAGATCTTAGAGAAATTATTAATTCAGTATTAATTGTTCCACAGCTTAAATGTGATTTTGTTTGAAATTTTTAAAAGGGAAACTTTGCAAGTCTACTGGATGCAAAAAATTGTCCTTTTAAAGTCAGGTTCTAGTTGAGTAGAAAAGCTGTATAAATTCTGTTGAAAACACAAGTTGTTGCAAAATTCAAGTTTTAGCCAAATCTCTGATGGAAAATAAAACTGCCTCGTAATTTAATTTAAAGACAAGAGGAAGACAGGAAGTATGATAACAAACCAACAAACAGCATTTGTTTGAAGACGCACAAGTCCTGCCTTTGTCTAGAGATATTATATGCTTCTAGGAATTGCAGACAGATGTTGTTTCATTTTAAAATCTTTCAGGATAAGAATTTCAAAGTTTTATTGAGGTAATGGAACCGGCCATATCTCGATTCCCTCAAGTCGCGTAACCACGATTTTATCTGTGATCAGAACAAGTGTTATCTCAGATCTGTGCAATATCTTTCAAGAAATATCATATGAAATATACAAGTAAAATACGAAAAATGTGCTATTTCATTGAGGTTACCCAATGGGAATTTTAAAGATCTTTTCAAGTTATGAACAAAATATTTGCATCAAAATGTTTTTAAATAGGATGAATCACATAATACAACAAGTTTTGCAATATTGTTTTGTTGGCAATGTTAAGTTATATTTCTTCACACTCAACAACTATAACTGTCCTTGATAGTGTTCTATTCCAGGTCAAACAATACTTGATACTAGATTTCTCCAGAACATGCAATAAATTATGTTCAAACAAATAAGATTTGAAAAAAGTTATACAAAACCAAAATACTTTTGTGCACATGTATGCATAATCACTGATATCCAGTATTGTACAGACAATTAGTTATTAACAAGTCCAATATTACAGCAGATTAATTGTGTTAAACAAAATTGAAAACAGAAACACATATTGTGACACATCTTTGAGATATTATGAACACTTGTGAACTTGTCTTACTAAAGTGAATACCAATGGATGTGAAGGTTAGGCACCTATATGTCATTTTTGAAACAAAAATGCTCTAGCTCAATAAATTAGATCCCCTGTAAATGGCCCCACTTCCAGTAGCAAATATCAGCACCCCCTATTGGGCTTCTGAGACTGACTGATGAAGAGAGGTTTTTGATCAGAGATAAAGTTTTGGAATTTAATATGATAACAGTCCACCTGCTTCAACTCTGATGCAACACACAGAAGAAATAAAAAAAATATAGAAAGCTTCCCAATCCTGCTTACAATCGGCCATAGATTAATCGTGTTTTACAAACATTATCTCCCAGATTGTCATCATGACTCTGGTATGTGTATAGGGCTGGTTTCTGGTAAGTCAATCATTTCGGCTTATCTCAGCATTTCTGTTCGCATCCCAAGAGTCTGCTATTCTCATCTCTGGGATTTAAAAAGTAATCTTGAATTTTTTTTACAGATATCTTAATAATCTCAGGAAAATTTACAACATGCTTCTTGTATTCAATTATTTTCAAATTCAATTGAGAACTTTTATTAGTCATTTGAGTCTTGTTAGATTTTTATCGTAAAACATTTTTTAAGTGTAGGATAAAATTGCTTTTTAGTGCTCCCCAATGTAAGTCCCTCCATTCTGATTAATATTGATGTGTTCTGGGTGTAGACATATAACTACATACATTTGTATTATTATTTTTCTGTTGTATATCCTGTGGAGGGGCCTCGTTGAATTTGACTCTCCTGAGCAAGTGTTGATATGTTTTTTCTTTGCATGGAATGATTTTTGATGATAAAACCTTTTTAATATTTTCAGAGTTCCACTGTGTGTTTGCTGTTCCCAAAGAGAGGTTTATGCTCTGATACTTGGATTTTCATTTAACAAAAAATTGTGAAACTTAAACTACAGGATTAAAATTATCTGTGCTCAAGAAAGTTCACTATTGAGGTAAGTTCAGTTTATTTCTTAAAAGAAATTTGTGTATTTTTTTCACTTTCTTAATAAGGGATGTACATTTAATGCTGAACAGAATTGGAATCTTCTGATTGACTGTACAGTACCATGTAATGAGTTTGAAAAAGCAGATGATTTAATTAGCATGACAAATATCATATTCCAAAGATTCAGAGCAGAAGAAAGCAAGATTTCATGGTTTCAGAGCAGAAGAAAACCAAATTTCAAGGGTTCAGAGCAGACGACAGCAAAATTTCAAACTTTCATTTCGTTAACACTTGTTTTAAATGTTTTTTTTTAAGTTGTTACAATAAGGTCTGTAAAACTGATAGTAATATTTACAGACATAAACAAACATTTTTTATCTTTGCTTACCATTGTCAATCAGGTGTAATACTAGTATGGATAGAACAAGAACCGGGTTAACTCAGTGTCAGAGTATTGTGATGGGGTATTGTATCAATGTGTCTGTGACATGATATTTCAGTGAGACAGCACTTTAAACATCAGTCATAGTTTTGTAACTATTGTAAGTAGATACCATCCAAATATGAACATAGAAAGAAAGAAAGAAATAAAAAAAACTTATGTATGTACATGTACATGTTTCACCTCCTAGGTTCGATTCCTGTTCGAGGCCGCCTAGTGTGAAAAAGTTGCCAGTAACTTGCCCTAGGTTGGTGGTTTACTCCGGGTACTCCGGTTTCCTCCACCAGTAAAACTGGCATGTCCGTAAATGACCTTAGCTGTTGATCGGACCATAAGCCCTTACAAACAAACAAACAAACTGGTTACTCTTTTGTGGTTAAAGATAAAAAGAAGCATGTGTGATTGTTTGCATATTACAGACCTGGTTAAATGTCACTGAAAAGCACACACTATACATGTCAAAAAGAAAAATGTAAATTTTAAATACAAGAACATTGAATTTCATGTTTTAATTTGTTAAGAAGTTTTATGCTGTTGCCGAGCGTTAATGTGAGGTGTTAATATCACAAACTGAAAGTGACACCACAACGTTGCTTAATTAAAATTCGGGCCTAGTGATGAATTCACTGTGCAGCGTAATAGGACCCAACACATGATCACACCCACGACAACAGGAGACGGATATTTTCGTCTGTTATGTTCGATATGAATAATTTATGGTAAACCTGCTGTGAAGCTCATTAAAAATCATAAAAAACATGCAATGCTGCGATTTCAAATCTCGTTTTTCAGGTTATGAATTTCATTGCACTGAGTTGCTCATGTGTGGCAGTTGATGTTTTTCATGTGGTTTCATAGTCCAATATGAAAAATTTGGCAGCAAACTGGTACATTTTACTACAAACACCGAGGATGTTTGGATGCTGAAGGTTAAAGATAGATATATAAAATTCAGTATTTATGCAGCTTAATGCCTTATTATATATAGATCTTTTACAACTTGAGTAACCTTTATTCTGTGGTCAGTCCATGGTAGTTTAAGTTACTTTTTGAAGAGTTTTGGTGCTTTGTGTAAAAAAACTTCAGAAAAAAGTTTACATTACAGCAAAGATGAAAGTTTTTCTTACAAAGCTTATACAATAAATTTAATTTATGTAACGAATATGTATTGAATTCATAAATTTACACACACAAAAACAACAACAAATGGAGCTAAATGTGAGTTGAATCTGATTGTAGCTATGGGTATACACTATACAGGGGCCGAGACTGTAGCTATGGGTATACACTATACAGGGGCCGAGACTGTAGCTATGGGTATACACTATACAGGGGCTGAGACTGTAGCTATGGGTATACACTATACAGGGGCTGAGACTGTAGCTATGGGTATACACTTTACAGGGGCTGAGACTGTAGCTATATGGGTATACACTATACAGGGGCTGAGACTGTAGCTATATGGGTATACACTATACAGGGGCTGAGACTGTAGCTATGGGTATACACTATACAGGGGCTGAGACTGTAGCTATATGGGTATACAGGGGCTGAGACTGTAGCTATATGGGTATACAGGGTCTGAGACAAGATCTACAGAGTAGATATAATGTTTATCTTGGACCTGTTATATATACTGCTGTTGTGTCATGATGAGTTTACAAGTAGTCACTTAGTTCTCACTTCAATACAAAGATTCTTATCAACCCCTACAATTTGTTAGTGCCAACATGTTGTACCTCCCTAATTGAGTCATATGGTAGTCTATTTATAGACCTGGTTTGCCTATAAATAGTGGGCCCACTAACAAAAATGTGCAGAAGAACATTACTTATGAAGCTATTGTAATAGATGCGTTGACCCCCAGAAATTACCATTAAGGGCAAACTAATATTTGGATCAAGTCCATTCATAATTTGCCCGAGTAAAACTGTCTGCAGTAAAAATCACACAGATCCTTAACTTCATGCAGTTTCCCCTCCCTCCCCGGAATGTTAAACAACACTTGGAAAATATACGTTTCCAAGGTCATAGTCAAGGTTGATGATTTCCCAAGGACATTAAGTGGATGCAATCAAGAACACTCAAATGTTTGTTTGTGGACACCATCAAAATATCTCACAGCCCAGAATAAATTTACTGGTCCATAGAAACATTGCACAAGAGAGTCCAGGGGTTACTTGCAAAATAAAATGTAGGTGTAGGGACACTCACACCATATGAATAGTCTATGATGGATTAGGTATTATGTTGAAATGATTATTTAAATCTGTTGTTCTCGGACTACACTGGGTCTTTTCACCCGTAGAGTAACCTGCAAGCTTCATCAAAGGATCGGATCAATGGGCAATCTTTAAAATGCTTACAGAATGTCAATTTTTATCACCTATAGTGTGTGGATGGTATTGGTGTCTGGATGTGGTCATTCTAGGTGTATTGAAATCTCCCTAGGTAGTCCTAATTTATTTCTCTGATGACCGCTGAACTGGACTTATGTTGCCACTATTGTGGTCGTCATCCTTTAGCTCTATCTACCAAACAGAGCTTTTGTTGCTGACTCTGACTGGTAGATCTAGAAACTTTTTGTTATGATTGCCGATAAATTATTTTCAAGATGAAAACTTCATCAGATGGGTTTCTGTTCTTATAATTATTAAGCAGTGTTTGTATTGGAAGGTACCTGTCTTGAATTATACACCAAGAATTGTTCATATTTCTTGTGCTATCATTCATCCATTTCAAATTGTTACGCATACATATAATGTCTTTGCTTAAAACAAATCTAAGAAATCTCTATATACATACCCAGTATTTGGGAGACAAATAAATGTTTTCTTTTTATTATGCAACTTCCCTTAAGGTATAGAGTTTGAACTCGTCATGTAAAGAAAGGAATATCATCCATCTCCATAAATTTAAGTTACATGTGTAAAACTTGAACACTTTTGAATTAATAGTTCAAAACAATTCGTCTTTCATAAAAGCTTTGAACTTACAAGGGTTTCAGAGTCTGAGCAGTATCCAAGTTGTGTTTAATGCAAGCCACAAGTCTCCTGTGATCAATTTCATTTGATTTTGGCCGACAATTGATACTTGTTAAAGATACAGTTATTAATGGATGTCGCTAACAAGAGATTGAAAGGTTTGCTTGTTCTGCTAAAAGTTTTATTTGAAAAATAACATGTCTCTATGAAAGCTAAGTCAAGCAGCCACTGCCCTATGTCCATTGTATGTCCAGTCGGTGACACATTGAAACATGGTCAAACTTCTGGCCGTTCTTGACCCTGCAGGCTCCCAACAGTCAGGTCACTGGTCCCTTTGTACAGGTCTGCCCTTGTGGAAGTAGACTGGGCCCTACCTGTATGGTCTGAAGGGGTTTGGATGACACAGACAAATTGAACAGCACTCTATACAACAGGAAGGGGCGTGTCTCCATTGTCATTGATAAATATTTGTTTATTTAAGGTTTTGAGTCACCTGTCGTTGTATTACTGTTTTACCTGTTGTGTGTTAGAAATTTGACCAGGGATCGTTCGTAATCAATCACGATAAGGTTGTATAGACAATTACGAAGGAAAGGGGAGATAATTGATGTGTCTCCTTGGAATAAAACAGCTCTTTGGAGACGATAAACTTCAAATCAAACGTTTATCTCTTTCGTTTGATTTACTTTGTAGTCTCAGGTAAAAAACACACTTATCAATCACATAGATAATTAAAGGCTTGAACTCGTTCGCTAAAAAGAAACACTTTCGTAAGCTACACGATCACTTTTGTTGAATTGTTTGACCCAATTCTACATGAATATCATTTTACTTGATTGATTAAGCTTGATTTCATAATTTAAAAGGAGTTTGACAGTGAGGTTTAAAATGAAACTATGAAGTATTTTGTGTTGTAAACAGAAATCAACTTACTGGTAATTAAGAACGGTTATTTATTACACATATTCAAACATCAATGTTTGGTCCAGCAGTATAGTATTTCTAGTGTTGGGAATCGGTTGGCATTTTCATAATCGATAATCGGTTAGACATAAGTTACTAATTAGTTGATTATAATCG
>JAUMGZ010076454.1:0-16486 GCA_032359645.1 Pododesmus macrochisma | reverse complement strand
CGCTTTTTTCAACCCCCCCCCCTCCCCCTGCAACAGTGTACATCATCCTTTATAATACCGCGGTTTGTTGCATTAAATACATTAATTTTGTTTCACTTAGTTTTTTTGTGTGCAACGTTTGTTGTTGCGCCATTTCTCAAATAATGAACAAAAGGTCATCATCAACGCTCTGGCGAACGAGATTTAGAGAGCCAGGTTTCGGATTTTGAAATGCTGCGGTATCCGGAATTTTAAGCGTGCAAAAAAATGATGAGAAACAAACCCCCTCTCCCTAGCTTGCGGTTTGCAGACTTTGGAAAAAGGATGATAATTATGGATGGCCACTAACGTTTCTGTAAAAAAGAAGAAATGTTGATGTTTTCTTTACATCTATTGAGTAAAGAATGTAAAGAATTTGCACAAACTCAGATCGACGCCGTTTCCCTGACAGAACACGACGAACATATAGTGCCATAATATCGGCCAAATCAGTCATATTCTCTTGACACCGAGGCAAATATTCCTTTTGCTTACTTTTAAATGTAACCGGCGCGGTGGTCAGATGTAGAGCATTCGTCTCGTGATCTGGTAGGCTCGGGTTCGATTCCCGGCCGCGTCAAACCTAAGACGTTAAATTTAGGTGATCTATTCGCTCCCTGCTTAGCACTCAGCATTACTAGGTAGGTGGACTGGTTGGCTCTTCGTCAGAATAATGTGACCGAGTAAAGTATCATATCAATATTTCTGTGGCATGATATTTCAGTGAGACAGCACTATAAAATCGCGATCAGCAGACACTGTCTCGATATGACCCAGGCATGAGTTGAAGGGACGTTAAACCCCAATGAAGCAAACAAACATATTCTTTAAATGTAAAGCGCCGGAAAAGGTAAAAAAGATAGAAAATTTTAACAAGAGGGTCTGCGAGGCCCAAGAAGATGCCTTATCAACAATAATATTTTAATATTCAAAAATCATGATTTAAAAGAAACCGTAGCCAAAAGAGAAACTAATGTACAACACGTTCGGACAACCAAGCATTTCGTTAAGCAGGAAAATGTCGCTATAGTATATTATTTAAATTTCAGCACCGACGCACAATATTTGAGTAAATACAAAGCGTAAAGAGTCTTTTATGTTGTGTGCGGTATTGGATTTGAATTATCCAGCGATACATATAAGCTGAAAGTTTAAACGAGAAAGAAATAGAACGTTATAACGAACACAGTAGAGCCTTTTACTCGCAAAACTCATTTTTTTGTTTGTCCTATCGGGATTTAACCTTACATCACCGTTAGTTCAATGATAGGCCAGCGGAGAAACAATTCTCATTGTAAAAACCTAATGGTAATAAAAACATATTAGTAAGTACGTAATCTGTAGGAACGCTTGTCGATTCATTGACTTATAGTCATTACAATGGTCATTTGACTGTCCACTGTAAGACTGATGGTCAGTTAAGTTTGACATTTACTGTCAGGTGAGTACTTCCGAGTCACATATTGCACAACCAGTAATTATTTATTCAATAACATCGATAGTATGTTATTTACGCATTACTAAATATAATGTTTGTTTCTGTAGTTATCTTTCATTTGATACTTACATATACACATACATGTAGATAGTTAATATGTAGTTATGGAAAAGATACCAACAGTAATTATTTAAACAGCGCCGCCATATTGGTGTCACATGACCATCGCCATTCCGATGCTGGTTATCCCTCTATTACAAGTAAAGGCCGTGTTTTGTTTTAGTTAGTTTAAAGTCAATGCATATCTTCAGAAAATACTTCTATTTGAACAAAAGTACCCTTGCATGGCATTTAAAACAGGTTAATTATCAAAATTCATACACTATTACAAATGAACCTAAATGGTAATCCCAACAAGTGAAACTTTGTACACACTAATACAATCGAAACTCGAGGGTTTGTTTGTTTGTTTTATTGGGGTTTAATGTCCCTTTAACTCATGAATAGGTCATATCGAGACGGTTTCTGTTTGTGACAGTGCGCACTGATGGTGACTTTATAATGCTGTCTCACTTAAATATCACGCGGCAGACACATGACATGCTACTACGCTCGGTCACATTATCATGACAACGAGCCAACCAGTCTCTCTCCTACCGGAAATGCTAAACGCTTAGCAGGGAGCGAGAAAATTGACTAATTTTAACGTCTTAGGTTTTGACGCGACCGGGATTCGAACCCTCAACAGGGATTCCAGCACATGTATACCAGCACCAGTCTACCAGCATAAAGCGAACGCTCTATCGACTATCTATCAAGGGAATCAAAACTAGTCTTGATTTAAATATTGACTGGATCTCTCCCTTTGATAAGCTGCTCTCTCTCTCTCTCTCTCTCTCTCTCTCTCTCTCTATCTATCCGCCATGCATATGCATTGCGGAGCGCAGCCCTGGCGGAGAGAAATAACAAAGGGAGAGAACCAGTCTAATTTGAATACACTTTTACAGATGAACCTCAAGGGGGTATGAAAAGGAGTAATTTTATACATATAATAACGAACGAAAATCGAGGGGATCTCGAGTGTAACTTTTTACACACTATTGCAACCGGAACTCAAATGGTGTCCTCAACAAGTGTTAGTTATATTTCTGTAAACTTGCAAGGGACATTTACTGAATTTGTGAAAATGTTTCCCCTCAGCTCATACTTTTCAAATTGAGTAAAGACCTACAAGGAAACTGATGTCAATTATACGTAAAATGACATGTTTACTTGTTTGTGACATGTATGTTCAGTCTTTAAGGGGTTTAACCACATCGCCTGGTTTTGTGCTAGTTGACCGTCCTAAAGGCCAGTTTACACCATCTGATTTGTCATATATGACTGAACCCATGTGGCTAAACATATACTGTGGGACCAGAGACTCATAGGGTCAGATATGTCTGACAGACGGAATAGAACATGTTCTATTCTATATGTCTTGACAGATGGAACTGGACAATCAGTGAAACAAGATAACATCATATCTGTTAATAGCGAATTTTAGTATGAAAAACAGCCTTTGAAGGCACTTTCCCCTGAACATTTAAGTTATTGTTTTTTTAGATAAACAATTTTTCCTATTTGAAACAGTCACTTTTGAAAATGTAAAGAAAAGTCACTGACTAAACATATAGTGTTAACTAGCCTGACACATGAGTTAGTCATATTTGATTTTACCACATGTGACTTGACAGACAGTGTAAACTGGCCTGAAGTCGGTCCCCATGTCGATAACTAGTCCTGAGGATTGTTGTGACGTCCATTTATTTCTTTTTATTCCATTGATTATTTGATGCGGCTATAATTGGTTTGTCAATTTAACTCGTTGTATCGATTCTCCTTAGGCCATGAAGTTTTCTTTAGGAGAAGTTTTCTTTACCAATTTAATTTTGTTTATCGTTTTTAAGAAGACTTTGAATGACTTAGTTTAAAACATGCTAATTTAGTCACAGGATCACTTGATTTACGACACTCTGTGTTATTTAAAAAAAAAAACGATGCTTATAGCAAAAGGGTTGAAACTGAAGGAGTGTTCATGATCTTTTAAGGGCGTAATGCATGATCTTTTTTAAAACGTAAAAAAGAACAGTGGAGAAAAAACCCTCTAAAAAGTTACGAAATGACATTTATTTGATTTAAATTCCTTGCTGTACAATGAGAATGTAAATGATTTACTTTTGCAGGGCAACTGTCAAATCACGATGTGGAATCAAGGCAAGTACTAGTGAACGCGACCTTGAATATGTCGCTGTACGGGTTTAATACACATATATGACTTGTCTGACATACACGTATATCGCCTGACCCATGATTTATGAACAATTAAGGTGACAATTTCATCAAACAATGACCTCCCGCGAACATATTCCCTTGAAATTTAGAATGAACAAAGGAAGGGCTAACGTGTTGTATGCATAACAATTCTGTATGAAAGTACAACACAAAAAATTTAAAAAGTGTCTAGTTCAAAGATGGTTACATAATTGACAAAAACTTCTTTACTATAAATCTAAAGGCTTTGTCCAACGCGACGCTGACAAGGTGACAGATGGTTGAGTGACCCGTCCATCACGGACATGCTTCACCGGTGACCGACTGAGCGTGGCGGAATATTTCAATTACTGTGATGTACGTCGTCCGGACATGACAGGGTCTTGTAAGAGCTGGGGAGAGTTTCCTATTAAGAATCCTTACCTTGTTAACACTGTTAAACGTTCCTGGAAATATCTTTGACCTGTTTTTGCACACTGTGTCCGTGACAACGACATAGCCTGAATGCGTAGGTCAGTACAATACTAACAGCAACACTTGAAGACCATTAGTGGACACGTTTGTCGACAATGTTAATTAATTACTGTGTTCGGTCAGTGCTCTTACCTTCCTGCTTACAATTTTTTATCACTAAACTGACAATAGGACACTTATTATTCGAAGCTTACATTAATTATAACTGGACCGAGACTACGGCGACATCGTAGAAGAGACCTTGCCTCCTCAGCAATTCTTTTTGTGTAACCTTGCGCATTTGAACGGCCATGTTGAAAAAAGCGAAGTTTCACGTTATGGATAATTTTACAAACAATGCCGTCATTCAGCGGAGGAGATGATATCTGCTTCTTACCATTTTAAATTCTTACCATCCGAGTGGATTACATTTACACAAAACTTGGATCTCGGTGATTTTTGACTGAATTCTTACCATTTCAAATTCTAACCATTATTACGTGCCTACAACTACGCATAACTTGGATAGATTAGTGTCGACTTGCTGTAGATTCAAGGATTGTTGACTAAATCTTTCCATTTTTAATTCTAATCATTTAAAATGAACTATATATTCACATTACTTGGATAAATTGTTGTCGCCATACTGTAGAGATAAAGGATTGTTGACATTTTACCTACCATTCCAAATTCTAACCATTATAAATGGACTGTATGTTCACATAACTTATATCAATTATTCTCGACTTGCTCTAGAGATCAAAGATCGTTGACTTGCTGTATAAAAACAAAATGGAATTTATAACTTTGTGTTTTTTGCTGTCGTGTTTGTTTGAATATGTTGATGGACATGCCCGTCTGTGGGACCCTCCGTCCAGGTCATCCATGTGGAGAAGAGGATTTCGGACACCGGTCAACACTAACGACAATGAATTAAACTGTGGTGGCTTCGAGGTAAATTTTTGTATTGACCAGCATATTTCGTTGACCCCTGAACAAAGAAATACCTTTTTTAATCGTTGCAATGTAATGTTGTAAAATATTGTCGCAATGAAAGTAGTCCTAATTTCTCTTTCGCTTTTTCAATCATTGCATTTAAGTGTTGTAAAATATTATTTCAATTAAAGTAGTCCAGATTTCTCTTTCGCTCTTTCAATCATTGCATTTTAGTGTTGTGAAATATCATCTCAATTAAAGTAGTCTAGATTTCTCTTTCGCTCTTTCAATAATTGCATTTTAGTGTTGTGAAATATCATCTCAATGAAAGTAGTCCAGATTTCTCTTTCGCTCTTCCAATTATTGCAGTATTATGTTGTAACATATTGTCGCAATTAAAGTAGTCCGGATATCTCTTTCGATGTTTCAATTATTGCATTGAAGTGTTGTTAAATATGGTCGCAATTAAAGTAGTCCCGATATCTCTTTCACTGTTTCAATTATTGCATTGTAGTGTTGTAAAATAATTCCGCAACTAAAGTAGTCCTAATTTCTCTTTCACTGTTTCAATTATTGCATTGAAGTGTTGTTAAATATTGTCGCAATTACAGTAGTCCCGATATCTCTTTCACTGTTTCAATTATTGCATTGAAGTGTTGTTAAATATTGTCGCAATTAAAGTAGTCCTAATTTCTCTTTCACTGTTTCAATTATTGCATTGAAGTGTTGTACGTGTAACAGATGGTCTCCAGTATACGAAGTAGTCATGTATTGCAACCTTCAGAATATTTGTGTCAGGCGACAGTGAGAACGCCAAACAGTTCATGGTTGCGTACTAAATGACAATTTCTTCAGAGTTATTACTTATTTAACTTTTTGTCGTTTATAATTCCTTGAGAGATATTTTCAAAACCGTATAGCGGTGTTTCTATTTTCGGAACTCTCCTTTATTCATTACGTGTCTCGCTTAATGATCTTGTACATTCTATTGTACATATGCCGTTCTCTTTTATCGTGTAGATTTCTGTCGCCTAGTTTTTATGAACATTTTTTGCCGCGGTTTTTTTCCAACGTAAGCCTTCACGAGATAGGTATTTTAGGTTATAAACTGCGACCTCGAGGTTTTATATAATTTACAACTGACCCATTTATCTTGGATTTTTAAGGTATTATATACAGGGACATAGCCTTGGGAAAACCTGTTAGTGGGGGGAAACATAGTTTTACTGCCGCACAAATATGTTTGCTTGGGATTTTGTCATTAAAAGAAAAAGAAAAAATAAAGAATGTAAAATTTCAGGAGGGGAGTAATTCCCCTCCCCACAGTCTACGGACCTCGAAGGTTTGCTTATTTATAATGTTGGTACCATAACTGACGAGTTTACAGAGATTTCTAGAATACACGTCAAATCATGTGTACACAAATGACCATTCTTTTCATACCCTAGTGGCGCCGCCTGTTGGCCGAACGCCACAATTTGAACAAATGTGTAAAGTCAAACAGATTGGAACATAAATGTAATATCATTTTGTACTTGATCAGCTTATATGATTTTGTTGCCGTTGTTGTCAAATCTATACTTATCTGTATATGAAAGACCACGCATGCTTATAACGGGCAAAATCATGTGTACTTGTAAAATAGCTGTGATACCATACATGCTATACTTAACGCTGTAGGTTCCAAAATCATCTGGGATAGACGTCAGGAAAATCAAGACCGGCACGTTTTTCAAAAGGGCTTCACGTCGCGTGTACAAGAGAAAGTAACCCCCTGGTACTAAAACAATTCCAAAGTAAAACTAGAAAAGAGTAGGGATAGCTGCGTGACAATAACTCATCCTGTTCTATGCATTGTCTCTATTGATTTGATTTCAATTATTGTCAATTCCCTGGTATAACTTTGGCGGCGATCGTGCATTTAGTTTCCGCTCAACGTCTTGAGCAATTATTGCCCAATTAGCTGTTAACTTTCAGGACAAGTTCAAAAAAAGCCATGAAAGCTCTGACAGTTTCGATATCCCTTATAAGAAGACTTATATTAATGGAGTTATTGTTTACGCTCAATATCTCGAATATTTATTTACCTATTAACTACAAACTTCACAACACGTTTAATTACCATTAAAGCGCAGCCAAGTTCGATATCCACTATGATCCGTTCATAACAGAGGCCTCTTGGTTCCAGTAAAACTTGGTTTCCGTTCAATATCTTGAACTAATTGTCAGCCCATCGACTCACATTTTTAAACAAAGTGCCACGAAACCTCAGAGAAGTTCGATACCCACTCTTATCTGACCGTTATTTATAGAGTTATGCCCCCCTGGTTCCGGTAAGCGATACTGCTCTATATTTGTAGTATATAATTTTAACCAAATATCATCAATATTTTGTTTGCATAATGTTAATTCAGGGGTTACATCTAGAAGATATTTAAAGAAAATTTAAAACTTGGAGACCGATGGGTATTTCGTTTATGTTAATCGCAGTAACAGCAATTATAGATGATATTTAACATTTTAAGTAGTTCAATAATGCATACCTCGTGATCATGCAGTTAGTTAGAAAGTTTCAATGTTAACGTCTTCATTTTCTCCACGAATACAGCAAAATGCCAGTGTTGTCTTCACATTTTATCATGATAAGGTTATTTTCTGTATATTTGTCATATTTTTGAAATTTGAAAGACCTAAAGAATCATATACGTGAGTGTAAGATAGGGATATTCCACCCGAGGCGGTTACAAATTGGCGTAACCCCCGAGGCTTTCAGAGGGTTTTACCCCAATGTGTAACCCCCGAGGGTGGAATATCCCCATTATTAACAAACGTGTATAAAAGAGTATTTTCCAACCATATTATCTGTGTTTTGCATTGTTCTAAATAAGTTAGAAACTGGCGGATCTCAAGATGGTTCACGCTACGAACAATCTGAGGACTGAACTGGAAAGATCTAAATTTATTTTGACATATAGACATTCGCAAAAGTGTGTTATCACGTGTATATGTTACCGTTTGGGGGTAGACATGTTCATTATGTCTCCCTTTCCATTGTGTCGTATTTATGATCTGGGCGTTCAAATGTCTCTTGATGTCACTTTGTGTCTGTACTTCATGAAAGTTAAACCGTTTTTCTTCTATGAATATATAGATACATGTAAATAGATATATATCTGTCTTATACTTAGCCCTGGATTTAAACATGATAAATAGGGTTGAATGTCCGAAAGTAGGTTTTAGATAAACGTTCTTGTAAGAAGTTCGGTTGTATTTGTAATAATAATAACTCGTTTGATTGGTGGTCAGACTGACGGATTCAGACGACATCGTTTCTTACGCTGTGTATTGTATACAAAGAGTTTGGCAATATAGTTAATACCAAAAAGACACTAACATAACACCACGTGTCCTAAACTGGCATTCGTTTGTTTTATTGGGGTTTAACGTCCCTTCAATTCATGTCGAGGTCATACCGAGATGGTGTCTACTTGTGACAGCGCGCACTGATTGCGACTTTTAAGTGCTGTCTCACTGAAATATCCCACCGCAGACACATTGACATGATATTTCACTCGCCGGACACATTAGCCCTACTCCTACCAAGGAATGCCGAGCATCGAGCAGGGAGCGAGAAGATAACCTCATTTTAGCGTCTTAGGATTGACGCGACCGGGATTCGAACCCACACCTTACGAACATGAATACAGATTTTATGTAAAATCTTCTAGTTTATGTACAAGTAAATCAAGAATTGTGACATTTACCTAGACTGAATATAAATCAAACTGTTATAGTTTTTGTTTTTGCCTGCTCAATGATAGACTTATTTTTCACTAAAATGTTAAGCAAGACAATCTTGTTGTTTTTTTTAATAGGGTTTAACCTCACTATTGCATACTCAGCTCAAAATGTTACAAACCAAACTGTCATGTTTACGTTTTGGCTGGATAGATGCCCCTGGTTGTTAATCTTGACCACAGGAGGAGATAATTCACTCTCACATTATTATTTGGAGATCGTAGACTTGTAACTTTAGCTTCAACAGTTATGGACGTTTTATAACTTGACCCAGTAGCCTTGGTGTGATATTTTGTAATTAATGAATCTGGACATTTCTGGACAGTTTGATGACCACGGTTACCAGTGGAATGACTAGGTTAGTTGTAAATCAGACATTTTGATTACTGCAATTTCTGTTACAATGTACATGTACTCAAAAGGCCGCACTTTATGTCAAAGTGTAGAGTGCACAAAAATACGCTCAATTTTAAATCTAGAATATTCAGAAAATGTTGTTTAAAAGCAAAAAATAAAAATACTTGGTTCTCGGGCCTTACTCATCTATTCTAAAGTCCCCCAAAGCCCCCCATAACCCATTTTATTGGCAATTTTCCTTTCCATCGTTATTTAGGTTGAATATATACATTTTATTTATAAGTATTTCAATATCTTAAGGCCAAAAATGTGTCTGTGTAGGGTTCCGTGCCTTCTCTAACTTTTATCCCCTGATTCTAAGCTTAGCATTGGTTTTGACAAAACACCCAAACATTACCGACCGGTCCAATTTTGAAATTTTTTAAAGTTTTCGAGTCTTATTGTAGATGCTTAATATGATGTCTGGTTCTTGAGTGCTTTAAACCCAATTATTTGCTTCAGAATAAACCTATTTTGATTTTTTTCATATAGTAATATGGTCACAATACACATTCACAAAAATAAAAAAAAATATTTAAAAAAATTAATTCTAAACCTCTTACCCTAGGTATATTTTGGATGTAACCGTAAACAAGCATATTATGTTTAGGCCTTATTTGGTATTATTTACTTACAAGTATTATTTTGAATTGCAAATCACACAAGAAATATACCACTGTAGATACAGATTCTTGAAATAGATCATATATTTAATGTTTACTCTTCAAAATATTTAACTACTAAAATGGAATTTAAAAAAGACAACCCCATCTGCCTCATCTCAATTAACAAAAACGTGGCCTGATAACCAAGTTATTAATTTTGTATGGCCTAAATTCAAAACTTGATTTTTAGTGCATATCATACTCTTAAATTATGAGCATAAAACACATGAAACAGTAAACACGAAACAGTAACATGCACATAAAGATGCTAAATGTTAATTATTAATTGTTTAAAATTAGTGTTTTGAAACGTTGACTTGTCTATGTATCACAAGGTTAAATAATCCAAATTGAAAAATGTCAGCAAAAAATACAATTTCTACAAGAGGACAGATTCAATACTCTGTATGAGATACCCTCGTTCACCACCTCAGGTCTAGCTCCGAAGGTACGGCCATCACATGGACGCTTATGATAATGATAATTTAGATCAGTTACAAGACCTCGGTAAATCAATGCTACAAAGACAAACTATTTATTTCTCCATGTAATGTTTCAATAAACGTTTCAGGATACATGCATTAATTTCCAAGATTCTTTACAAAATTTTACTTAAATATATTTACCTAGCATTAAA
Organism: Pododesmus macrochisma; assembly: GCA_032359645.1. Lineage (NCBI taxonomy): Eukaryota > Metazoa > Mollusca > Bivalvia > Pectinida > Anomiidae > Pododesmus > Pododesmus macrochisma. The sequence continues at coordinate 5,832 of JAUMGZ010076454.1, read as the reverse complement.
TCTCAGCTAATACATCACTAAAAAAAACTGTGAATAGGCTTCGCTTTATCTATAACAATTAATTTTGTTCTTGTTGTTGAAGTTTTAAAGGTTTTTTTGCCTACAGGGAAACATTACGTTGCTGCGTGGTTATCAATATTACATGTAGCGTAAGTGTCGGGACTGCAACAAACGTTTTTGTTTTTAATAAAGAGAAGCATAATGAAATTAAATTATTAAATTTCCCAAATTAAAATTTTCATTTGCTAGGTCGATTTTTCGAATCGTGTTTCCAACTGCCAATCGCAAATGAGTAAATAAGTTTTTCTCGTTTAGATTTTTCTTTACAATTGATGTGAGCGGTAATGTTGAAATACTGCGAAGCGCAATGAAGTGTATTCATCAAACTTGTCTCTACTAAAGTGAGGCCTCGTTAACCGCCCGATTTTGTGTTGGGTGACCGTCCGAAGTAGGTCCGCATGAATTACGAGTCTTGAGGATTCCTATGGCGTCATTGTAATTCCTTTTTATTCGGAAACCGAATAATTTGATGCGGCTGTTGCTGATTTATCAATGTCTTTTCTTCTGACGGTTCCACTAATCTTGTTCGTACATTCATTTACAGAATCAGTGGATAAAATACAATGGTCAATGCGGGATATGTGGCGACCCCTACCAACAGATGCCGAGAAGCAACGAATATGGCGGCAAGTTTGCAACTGGTATAATATCCCGGTATTATAAAAAGAATGAAGTCATAACCGTATCAGTTGACTTGACTGCAAACCATCTAGGTTACTTCGAGTTCAGAGTGTGCTCCAATGACGGACCGCTAGCTGTCACACAAGAGTGTCTCGACAAACATCCCATCCGAGTTCTTGGATTTGATGATGGACGATATCACGTGCGTTCGCACGAGAACGGTGTGATAAGTTTTCAAGCTCAACTGCCGGAAGATTTTGCGTGTACACATTGCGTAGTGCAATGGAGGTACAGAACAGGTATGCATGTAATATAATTATAATTAAACAAGAAAAATTAAATTTTCTATATCATTCACATGAGGCATTCTGCAGCGCGTGTCTTATTAGCTGAGGTCATGTTATTCTGATAACACACACACACACACACTACGCACGCACGCATGCACACACCACGCACGTACATACACACACCGCGCGCACACACACACCACGCACGCACAAACACACACCACACACGAACGCACGCATGAACACACACACACACACACACACACACACACACACACACACACACACACATTTGTACAAACATAGACGAAAGTTTGTTGTAGTAGTATGTGAAGCAGTAAATATTAGTACACCGTTTGTCCCTGATTTTCACAAGTCTACCGACCCCTCACCCCCGAAAGAAGAAGGTCTTTTGTTCTTTTGATACAACAATCCCTCCGTCAAAAGTAAGAAGAACTGAAAACGCATTCGCAATTCTTGAAAATATTTGTTTTTCGTATATACTACTTTAGTAAGATCACTCAAATTAAAAGGGTCACTAAATTTTGGTTTTAAAATGCAACAAAATTCAGTATGATTAAAACACTGTTATTCACATTTTCTTCATAAATCTTTTTAGGAAACCGATGGGGCTGTCAAGATACAACTTCAAAGTGCGGAAATGGATTAGGACCACAGGAAGAATTCTATGGTTGTGCTGATATATCTATCATGGAATTACAACTAGCCGAGTTGCCTAAATCCAACATTGCTAACAATATTGTAAGCGTTTCTAGGACCTCACTAAAGGCACCATTATTGTCTATACGCAACTTTACTTCATCTTTTAGCTCCGTAAATTCCAAGAACGTGAAACTATCTCCAGATATGCCAAGAAAACAACTGATGCACAACCTGCGTGGATTGCTATGGCAACTGATGTACACATTAACCTCGTCAAATAGTAACTCGAACAAAGCGAATGTTGCCCTTGTGTCCTGGGACCCTCTTAGGAAAAAATATGGCCATGAAATAGTTCATTTGAACAAATGGCAAAGCACGCTGAAAGACACCCTCAGGAAACAATGGCCGCCTAAACGTCCGGTTATTGTGGAGACGAATTACAACAAGGCAATGCAGGGTCCTATAATTCTAACAGACATCCCATTCAGTAAGGGTATTGGGAGAAGTAGTCCTAGCTCCGCTTTGCGTAAGGCACCTACTAAATTTACGAAAACGATCTGCAGAGGGAATTCTAAATTCAGAAACAATTCCGGTATGGACAAATGGTGTAGTGCTAATTGTAGAGCAGGAAACTGTCCCGGGTCAGTGTGTGTATGTGACGTCAAAGTTTCGAGACCAAAATCATTACATACACAATTACAAGGACGAACACTTGTGGGCGGCAAAAAGTCGCGCGTTTCGCCTAAAACCAAACATTTATTTGGCTTTAACGGGCGTGGGAGGTTTTTATCCAACGTTAGAAAGTTAAATAGACGAAATCAAAAGGTTGGTAATGTTATAACGCGGACAAAGACTGTACCCGATGTCTTCATCATGAACTGTAAGGCAATTGGACATTATTCCAGAGACGCTAGTATGGCGGAGTGGTGCCGTGCAAATTGTAGTAGAGGGTTCTGTCCGTCCAACATGTGTCTATGTAAGACATAATTAGGATGGAATATATGTGTCTCTGCAAAATCTAAGCTTGCTACAGTTAAATGTGATCCCGTCGTGTCTGGGTGATAACTAGAAACGACTATGATTTTGGCTCGTCGCGCCTGTATAAAAGCAGAGCATAAATGTGACTTTGATTTGGGTCCGCCTTGTCTAAAAAAAGCTAAGCATGAATATGAATTTGACTATGGCTAGCCTTGTCTGTGTGGGAGCGAAGCATGAATATGACTTTGATTATGGCTAGCCTTTTCTAAAAAAAGCTAAGCATGACTATGAGTTTGATTATGGCTAGCCTTGTCTGTGTAAGAGCCAAGTATGAATATGACTTTGATTTAGGCTAACATTGCCTGTGTAAGAATGAAGCATAACTATGATTTTGATTAAGCTATAGTCGTGGCTGTGTAAGAGCTAAACACGAGTATGACTTTGATTTTGGGCTAGTCGTGCCTGTGTAAGAGCTAAGCATGAGTATGACTTTGATTTTGGGCTAATTATGTCTGTGTAAGAGCTACGTATTATTATGACTTTGATTTGGGCTAATTGTGTCTGTGTAAGAGCTAAGCATGTGTATGACTGTGATTTTGGGCAAGTCGTTTCTATGTAAGAGTTAAGCGGGAACATGACTTTGATTTGAGCTAACTGTGTAAGCGCTCTACGTTGGAGACAAGGGTAAGACTTATCTGATATGCATCGCATTCACTTAACGTCGATGAACGTAAATTTATCAAAGCAATACTATATGTGTATCAAGTAACGAGCATGAAAGACTGTGTGCATAAATAAACAAATATGACATTCCTGAAAAGGTGATATTGCATTTTATCACTTGAAATCACTGTTTACCTCATGTTTGCCTCGGATGTCGTTGTAGTTTAATTTTACCCTATCGGGAATTCTATTTTGTATGCATTAGGCAACTTGTTAAGTAATAGTACTGGTTGTACCTAATTGAATATTTCTGAAATTAAATGGTTGATAGTAAAAGTACCAACCGTTCCAGTCCTCACCAACATGAGTGAACATGGCTCTTTCATTAGGTGTACTTATTATAAATAAGGGATCTGTAATGAGTTTTTATTTCATTTGAGATTTATGAAACGAGTCGTGAATTTTTCATTTTAGCGAGCCTTTGGCATATGAAATGGAAACGAATTTCAGATTCTTTTTGTCATATGCCTCAAATTAAAAATGTTCTTTCTGATTTTATAATAAAAAAAGCTTTAAAATATGTGAAAATTAGCACTAAAAATGCCTTCCCGCAACAATAAAATATGACGTCATTCAATTGTTACGAGACGTCATAATCAAGTCAAGCCAATCAGAACACAATGGGTGTGTGTCATACAGCTTATCAAAACAGCTTGAGGTTTTGTAACTTGTTGCATATTATATAATTATGTGATGTGTTTTTATGCAACTGAATAATACTACAATTATATGATAATAAACAATATGGTCTGGCTTTGAAGTTTGAACGTCCAGTTTGTTGTATAACGTTAATTTATTGGAATGCCATTTTGTAATCATCGAGTATCTTTGACACAATACATTGTACTTATATATTACCGGTATTATTAATACTTATTTTATTTTAAATTATTTAATATTCATTTCTAACTTTATTATTACATGTAATACTGTGATCGTGGATAATTGCGTTTATTTTAAAACGGTCGGGATAATTTTCGTGTTAGTGAAAGGTTTTTTCCTTTTTTATAACCACGAAAACTTTAACTTCTTTTGTTTAAAATTAATAAAAAGAACAAAGAGAATGTTACGACTGAAGCCTTAATATACTGTAAAAGTTATTGTTTCATGTCATTTTAATAAAATATAATATACACATTCTTTAAACTTTGGAAACAATATTGGGTTAGGAAGGTAATTTTTTTTTTATAAATGTGGGTAAAAACTCTTCAGATATACAACGTTCTGAATTTCAAGATGATTATCGGAAGTTGGTAAGTATGCTCTGACTATAACATGTAGCTGAGGAAGGGTTAGGCCGAAATTCATTTGCCCTTCGAACGAATGCCGTTTTCTGATATTGATCGTTTTAGGGGCAGAGTTCCACTCTTTTAAAAAGACGTCGCAAACAAATCTCAATTGCCGACAAATTGTCACCGCACGATTTAATAGAGAGGAACTCTACCCCCCAAAACGAACAATATCATAAAACGGCATTCGTTTCAGGGTCAGAGGATCTCGGCCTAAGGGTGTGCGGAAATATACGTATATTCTTGGCCTATGTAAAGGACACATATTTTTAATAACGCGACAATTTGTTTACACAGTTGTGTTATTTGTTTGATGTTAAACAATATTAAGTCCATCAGTTACACGCCGAAGGTACACATGTCTGTGTTGTATACATAGATGCACAATTCAAGTGATAGATGAATAAAGAAAATACCCTGTCTTCATTTATGTTAACACGACATTTATAGATTAACATGCTTTTGGTAGCTTAACGGTAAATTTTTTTCGAATTTTTAATGCGAGAAACGCATCAAAATAATTTTCAAGGCTCAATAAAATGAAAACTTCATAAAAATGTTTTGATGATTTGGCGACAGATAGATAAATTAGCGTTAATTTTATTCCCCCCACTCGATTGAGATCAAAACAATAGAACGTAGAGTCAATGGCGATACTGTACACCATGAGTGAATGATCCTAAGAAAATGTAGTCTTAAAAAAGTCTTAGATTTGTTTCAATATTGATGAAAAGGATATTAAATAATTCCTACGTCTCAGACATTTGAATTTCCTTTCACGCACTGCACAAATAGTGTATGTTATCATCCGCGTCGTTGATGTACTGTCAACAAACAGCATAACGAAAGTTTGATAACAGTAATATAAACGTATCTATCCGCGTGGCTTTAGTACCGTCAACTGATAATATGCCAATTGTTTGACGACCTTTTTAAAAGACGAATGCTCTGTGTGTATACATGTGTTCAATGGAGAATGGTATTTTAATAGAGATGATATAATAAAAGAGCACATCTTTAGGCTTTAAATACAGCTTATGTTTTCTACGAGTCCTTATTAATTATTTCAAATAAATTTTACACATTTAATCATTAACATGTAATGTCATTATCTTCTTTTTCATATATCATTTAATCATAATGTTAATCTCAATGTATATAACTCATGTTCATAATCAAACACAATACCAAGGGAGATAAACCATGTC
>JAUMGZ010076343.1:0-18274 GCA_032359645.1 Pododesmus macrochisma | reverse complement strand
AACTGCAGTAGACAATCAGGTTTTTATGTCAAAATAATGGTACCTATCTCTCAGAAGGAACAGAAGCTTGTATAAATAAATGTGTTGACTCCCTTGATATAGAAACTTTTCTAGAAAAAATAAAACACCAACCAAATGACGTTGATAAAGTATTGTCTATCACAAGAGGTAATGTCAATGTCAAAAACTTTTAACAGATAAGAAGTGCGCCTTGTTTGATGGCATACGAGCCATTCTAAGCAAAACAACATACATTTAAAGAAACGTAAAAAAACGACGTATGTTGTGTTGCATCGAACCTTGCACGAGATTGTTAATCAGCTAGATGCATATGCTGTAGCTGATGGTTTCTATGCAAATCCGAGGACAGAAGAAGGAACAGGACGATATATCTTGGTCACTAGGAAAACCCCTACCGAGCAATCCATAAATAACAAAGATATCTAAACTTAAACACTGAAAGGAAGTCTTCGTGCGATGGCGTTTTTGCATTTTAATTGCAGAATTGAACTTCAATATAAGCGTTAATGCTCTTAAACAAATTACTCACCCTTCTTCTCAAAGAATATTTTAACCTTGTACCAAATTAAAACAATGGCATTGAGACACAATAAACGAAATACTTTGAGTACTTTGAGTGTTCCAAAAATCAACATCTTTCAACAAGCGATAAAGAATGTAAAACTGATTAAAACATTGGCAGATCATCTACATTTTGCCGTTAATAAAGTAAGCAAGCTTCAACGCAGTTGAGATTCATTGACCTCACTGCACCAACTTGTCACGGACAATAACTGTAGTATACGGAGCCTTAATGACAAAAAACTGTTTGCACCAATGTCAAAGAGGATGAAAAGTCGGATATAAAGGGGTTACACATAAGTACTAGCTGTCGAAAGGGGATTTTAACTCATAACAGTTCTAATCCTTCTACTTAGGGAGGAGTTTACCAGTTATGAATGAGATAGAGTTACAGTCTAAAAATCAAAATCGCTGTTGGGATTCTTGACCTGATTTCACCAGTAAAGAGGAAAACACTATACACGTTGGAAGTTTCTTTTAACAAATATCACTTGCTCGACCTAAACTCGACGGTATAACTCAACAAATTAAAAACCGTTTTTTTAGGTTTTCTGTTTTCAAACCTATCTGCTGGTGGCACCCAAATAATAGTATTACATTCTGGAATATATGTTGAAGATCATTTGATTTGTATACTACAAAGTGACGCGAAAGAGTAAATCATTTGGTATGCACAACTTTACAAGACTTATCTGCTCGAACTAGGCCAGGTCCGATATGATCCTGAAATGTTTGATTTTTTTGCCAATCCAAAACCTGATCCTTCTTCCAAAACTAAATCCTACGGCTCACTCTGCAGAACCGACATTTCCGCGTCTGTCAAACGACTTTCCATTGCAAGAGTACTCTAAACTACAGTGAATATGTCAAGAAGTCGTATCGGGTTCATACCAGATGTAATGAGTCGTTATAATTTCATAAACTTCGTTAATAAGTACCTTGAGATTTGCAATTTCCAACCAAAACAAGAACGGAAAACAAATGGCTACTAGTCAAAATCCAAAAGTTAAGTTATATACACGAATTATAGAAGTAACCCCTAGTTTGTCAGATTCACAAACCATTACAAAGGTGTTGAACGTATGTAACTTTGGTATTTCGCCGCAGCTTATCCAAATTTATTGTCATATTGTCAAAATTTCGGACTCTTCCACCAAGAAAGTGGATACATGCTTTTTCGTTCGGGGAGCTATGATATACAGGGTAGTGGGTCGTGCACTTTAAGATTATTTAGAACATTCCGTCTAGACAGTGAGATATGATTTTTATACAAATCTGCTACTGTGCAGGTTTTTGTTAAACATGACATGCTGTCTAGAGAAGAGAAAATCACGACAATGCTTGCCGATTTGCCGGATTGTCTAAAAGTCAAACTAGACGAGAATTTGAATATGTAATTTAACAATTGCTGTAAATTTACGTGTCAATTAAGTAGATGTATTCAACGATAAGTACTGATGGAAAATATGTACTGTCACTTACCCGACGTGTCAAATTGGATAGACATACATGTTTGTATATTAACCATTCTGGGTTCCAGTAAAATATTCTCTAGATTGCTATTCAACTGTACATATTTAACCGTATTGTGTTGTGTGCTACTTTCTTAATCATTTAAAATTCTATATATTCGTTCAGATTTAATTCATACATATGTATATGCATATACGTTGATTGTGTACATCTTCATATTCGAGGAACTAAAGATGCAAACAAACGTGAATATTGCCATGAATTGCATTGTAAACACTGATTTTGCTGCAATGAAAGAACCTGTTGGTATTATCACTCACGTGAATGATTGGATGTCATGCAGAAGACATGTCGTGACTTCCCTAGACGCTGATTTGTAATTCAACCATGGCCAGTCAGGCTTCATATTTTCTGCTAGAAAAATTCTGTATTGATCGTGAATCCGACAGCGAGAAAATGTATAACAATATAATTTACTTGTGCAAACTATGCATTTTATCTGACATAGTTTTATAAAGAGTAAATACTGGAGAAAAGCGTCCACATAGGGACATGTAACAAACAAACAATTACTCAACTGTACACATAACATGAAATGTTGATTAAACCAGATATCATGTACACAATTAATGTACTCGGTATAATTTTATTTGGTATGCATGCCATATTACTACAATGTATATTACAAGGTGTACACAGTATATTAAATGATTGCATATTTTTAGGATCAAGTTCATAGGGTTATGAACTGGGAACTTCTTTAGCTACGGTTCCCTCAGCTAGGAACTTCTTGAGACAAATTTTCACAGTTCGTGTAAAATTTGTCTCAAGAGCAACCATGAACTTGATCCTCGAAATATTCCATCCTTTAATTTCTATCATTTGTTGACAGAACAATTTGAGTTTGTGGAGGTCTATATTGAAATCCGATTGATTGGTAGAACAGCCGTTGAAGCGACAGAGAAAAAAGTCCGTAATACTGAAATTGATGATTAAATTGGTCCAAGTAATCAGATAACAAGAAAAGTACAAAAATATGTTTTCAAACAAACTTGTGATTTGTTTGTATTCCCATCACCTGTAATAAGTGAAAAAACCCAAAGTCAAATATTCATACATCTGGGCTTTTTATACATCACGTGATTTACTAGAAAATTAACATTGTATTACTTAATAGTGGCATTGTGTCCAATTTGGGTACAAATAAACATATTTTTGTCTATATCATAATATTTATTTTAGATTAAAATCTTTTTTCTTAGAAATCAATAATGCAGACTTCGCGATACTTGAACGAGTGAAGTTTATAGATGAATACGAAGGCTGACGTACGGATTAGTATATGAAAATTTGATCAATGCATGGAACTTCGGTTCATTAGTTCGTATTAATATGGTCCTACGTCATTTTTAAACTAATTGATGGACAGATAAACAAAGGGAAACCATGACAATGGAAGGGGCAATGCGATAGGATAAGGAATTAAGATACGGTTTTGAAAACAAATGTTAAGTTTTTGAGGATAGGCAGGTTTTAAATGCAAGTAAAATATTGAATACTGCAATGCTGGATACGGCATACTATATTTTGCTCTGGCTAACAAAGGACCATAGAGGACCAGGATACATGTACATACTTCTGATACTAAAAGTGCTACAGTTATCGTGGTTATTGTTTCATCTATCGTAGCGTTAGTAAGGCTTTTGGTTCGTTTATAATCACAATCAAACTAACATCACGAAGTGTATTATACTGGTGACAATTACTCCTTCAGTTGGCGTGAATGACTTCCACAAAGACCATTGCGTGATGGTACGTCCGTCATAATATGTAATACAGGACATACAGATCTGATTAAGGAGGGGACAATCACGGTGTGCTCTGGGCGATAAAAGAAAGATTTATCCTCCGCGGTGTTCTTAAGTGACCCATCGATCTATCTCGTCTCACTAAACACTAAACAATACTGATTTAATCCAGTCAAGATTTCCCAATAATCTAAGATTCACTTGGCGTCTAGACCACATTATCTTAATACTTTCAGAATTGATTCGTTGCCTCTCCTTGCTTGTTATCTGCATATTCAAGCTGTGGTCAATGCTCACGTGATGTGCTGAGAATTGGTGTTCGCAATGTATATTGGATATACTTTCATTAAAATACCATGACTTATCAATCAGTGTTATCTATTGTCAATATGCTTTATATTCATGCTGTTACTTTCATATCTTCCAGTCACATGTTAACTAATGAAAATTGCTAATGTAATATGGGAAATAAAAAAAAGTAAAGTAAACAAACAAACAAACAAACAAAAATGCACGTGTTCACGGCATCAGTTTTTAATCCTGGCATCATATATGTTTTAATTAGTATACTTGTCTAGTCAAGATTTAGGACCCCTCGCTTTTGATAAATCATTCATTCAGCCAGTCGGTAAGAATATAATATTGTATTGTATAGCATTGTATTGCACTGTATTGTCATTTCTACCGACGAGGACTTGGTAGTCTATAACAGTTGTCTATAGGGAATGAATATACATTTATTACTTCATAATTTGACTGCATGTACAACTAAATATATTATATCATCTTGCGCGCCCGGTTTTACTTCCAAGGCGTAGGTTGCAATATTCAAAAATGACACAGGAGAGTTCACGGAGGGTGACACATGTGTCCCAGGAAACGCTCCATGACTGTTTCTCTGACACAAGGTTTTTAACCGACGCGATGTTTCTTTTATACTTTGATTAATGTGTGTGTGTGTGTGTGTGTGTGTGTGTGTGTGTGTGTGTGTGTGTGCGCGCGTGCGTGCGTGCGTGCGTGCGTGAGACAAGAAGAAAAAGGATCAGCAGAACCAATGTTATTGACAACCAAACAATAGATTCAATCAAAAAGTCACCACAGAAATGAACTAGCAAAGTGAGACGGACATATAAGTTTAGTTTTGATATATATGCCATTTTAAAAACGAAAACTTTGTTTTTAGATTCTTTAACATGCATGTATTTATGGTCAGGTTGCTGTACATTAAAAAGGAAATATACCCTGTAAACATAAAAAACGGTTACAGTATAGTAAAAGACACTTCAATATAGGGTCTTTTTCAAACTGTCCGTTGCTGCATTGAACATATATTAACAAATCGTATTAATTGTTCAACCCTTGTTTGCTTATTTTGATGTTAATAATGCATCAGTTGTTGTTGTTTTTATTGTTGCTGTTATTGCACGTCTATATTAGAGAGAAGCTGACCGCTAATCGGAAAAATAGCATTTTTCTATCAACCCGAATCTTACAATTATTCTGGTCAGCCATTGACTATCCAATAAGTACGTGTTTGTGAGTAATTTCTCTAAGATATATTTTTAGATAAATCTAGAGGAAGATGACTTTATATTGCTTCAATTAAACAGCATTGCCAATGTATACCGATTGTCCGGGGACTGATAAAACGAGGCCAAACACAGTAGGAGAACTAACTTCTGTTTATTATGTATACTTACTAGGGAACTATGGTTTTTTCGATGCACGTTGATAAATATTTTATAGAAAATATGCTAGTACAGTTGTTTCTTATTCTAGCTACTTTAATCAAGGAATAGCAAATTTTAACCTAATATGTTTTCTCTCTTGGCCATTTTTTTTCAATTAACATTTTCTCTACAAAATCAGATACTTACAAAACATTGTCACTTTATTGCAATATAGATTTTGTAATATATCTTTTGATTGTTCCTGTCCTCTCTCGTCAATTCTGTTATGCTACCGCTAGGGGGCGCCAGCTAATTATTTCCCGTCACGCGGAAAACGGACAGCTGGAACTGCGCGATAACAAAACATCTGCCCTGGTAGTGGACTTCCTGCCGAGTAAAGAAAATTACACTGATACAAAACTTTGAACCTGTGAAATGTTATAAAGTATTTGATTCTGTTGGGCGTGGTTAGGACACGGTCGACTATTGATGCATGCTTTATACTTAAACGTTAGTTTTTCATATATGGTGTTATTTTAGAAATACTCACTGAAGCCCCAAATTAGTTTTGTATGCGAGGTAAACGACTTTTGTAAGAAGTTAAAAAAAATATGTGATTAGAAAATTAGGACCCAATCAATCAAGCTTTCTACTTTCCTTTATTTAATGTGAATGCACCCGTTTGTAGATGGGCTGGGTACTATATTTACCCAAAATACATCTTAATAAAAAAGCCAACATTGTTATTTCTAAATTACTTCTGTTTCACATTATTGTGGCGAAGAATGTGCTTCGTTTCAGCAAATTTTCTTTGAGATGTTTCAAGCGAAGGTTGTTAAGATACACAGAAATTGGAAACAAACACCAAGCAGCCCCAATGAAGCGTCCTTGCATGTTACTATCTAAAAGACTAGACAAAGTTGGTAAAAGGAAGAGTAAAACGCATTCAAGAAAGCAATACGAACGTTTCGTAAAGTTACGGACTAATATTGAATAATGCAAACATTGAAAAGACTATATGTCTTGTAAGTAAAAATATAACGATGAAAGAAATTTCTGGAGAAATTTTAGCAAAAACGTAAAAGAGGAAGAGTTTGCTAGAAGTAGTACTAAATACATCATATAAATGTATTGACAATTGGACAAGTTAACGGTGACCTTGAAATAACTGACGTAACCAAGTGCCCACGAATACTAAAAAAATGTCAATAACAATGCATCGACAATATGTCAATAAGTTTATGGGTTTTTGAAATTGAGCACTGTGAACGATAAACTAAACAAGAAGCAGAGTAACGTTGCGTACAAGTGGTTTAAAACTCCGTTAGTTTGTTTTATTGGAATTTAACTCCTCTTCAGCACACTACAGATCGTAATTGGACAGTGCCTGCTTGTGAGAAAGTATCCCCCGGCGAATGTTATAGTGCTATTACACAGAAAAGCCACGCAACTTGATATATAGGGCATTCTACACAACGAAAGACACGTTTTTCTGACACCGAGCTAACCGATCAGTCTGCTGAAGATTTTTTTATCCAGAAAAAGACATGAAGGGCTACAGTTTTTTATTTATTTGTTTGTTTGTTCATTGTTTATCTTTTATTTTTTTATGTATTTATTTTTGTTTGTTTGTTAATTTATGTGTTTTTGTCAATTTATTTGTTTTTGTTTGTTTTTGTTTGTTTGTTTGTTTGTTCAGGACACAAAGTAAAGCTCAAGAACACTGACGTAAGGGACAGACTCCTCCGTATAATAACGCACAGCGGTAATCAATGTGTAGAGACCCAGAAAGACCCTTTACAGAATACAAAGAGAAGGCATCTGAAAATGTTGGACCCGTTAATAAATGGATACTAAGAATACATTGTGGTTGAAAATGAACTCAATTGCAAAATTTAGAGACAGCGATTTAAATGGTAGAAATAGGAAAGTGTGTTTTTTATACCTTACCATTTGAATTTATATTAAACAAAAATCATTGATGCTTTTCGTTAAATATTGACTCATTTTTACTATAGGAATCAACTTAAAGTGTCTATAGAATGTACGCAAACAAAGGTACTTGTTGAACATAATTACACTAATCCATAATGATGAAAAACGTAATTTTGATATTCAATAAATTTGTAGCATCAAACAAAATTGTAAACCTGAGAGGCAACTTTGAAATTATCCCAAAGTCACACGTTTGCATTAAAGATACATTCAGTTATGAATGAAGATATCAAACTTCAAAGCGTTTGGAGGATGTGAAAATTCTTGTCCATAATCAGCGTCCGCATTATGTTTTTTGGCTTGTGCGCTCCGGGTAGTTTTAATGAATGAATCAAATCAACAACTCGTCAGGTTTATATTAGGGGAAAAGTCATTTATGTAACAAAAGAAAGGTGTCTATCCCACATTTGTCTCTGTAGCCGACTTTGATCCGAGCTTTCCCATTTAATGGATATCGGAGTCGAATTTCCAAATATCGTACAAGCCAACGTTAACTTTATTCTACACATCCCTGTGACCTCCTAGGGAGCGCCGATTGTAGTAGTATTTCCGATCATAGCTATATTTTCAAGTGTTATATTTCATCATCTAATATAACAATGACTGCTCCCCGGGATACGAGAATATAGTTCATTTTATGGTCTTCGGTTCCAAAACAACATGCTGCGCGGTCGTATATATAATATTTTTCACGAGAAAAATGGCAGTTACGCTTTGCCACAGATAATATTAATTTACACATTGATACGGCCATTATATATCAAATCAAAGTAAGAATGCTTCATAGAAATATGTGTACTATCCCTACTATAAGTATTGTTGTTGAACTGTTTCCTTTTTATACTAAAAAGGAAAAATAACCATTAAGCATTAATACGAATGTGTTTGCGAAATTGAAGCTAAAAGTACAGGGTTAAAGTATATTTTACGTTTTAAGTTTATGTGATGTAAATTAAAGATCAATCGCCTTTATGTAGGTCGTCTTCAATTAAAGAAGATCACTCAAGCACCATTCTAAATGCGGAAAATTAAACTAACAAAATTTTAAACTTTATATGAAGAATAACAAATGTTGTTTATACTAGGTTTTCCCTCAAAACCTCGAAACTCGGTAAGCATTCGGGGACTCTGCCCCGGACCCCATTAGCGTTTTGACCTGCATGCCTTTTCAATTAACTCTTTCGCCCTAACCCCAAATCCTAGATCTGCCCTGACTTATATTACGCGGACATACCACACGATTTAAAATATATGTTTTGTTTCTTTTGTGCACACTACACAACGCAACAAACTGTTTCCCGTTCAATAACCATATAATCTTTTTTGAAATGATACTAGGCTAGTTTAAGAAGCAGAACATTTGCTGGAATAAAACCTAGTTTTGTTTATACCTTTTAAACTACAATTTGACAAAGGTTATCTCAAAAGTATATAATGTGTGATGACGGTCATAAAATGGATTAAATACATGTTGTTTTGAATTATCAATTCGCTGGTCTTCTGTTTTCAGATATCATCTGCGTACGTCTCTTGATTTCAATATTATTTGAAAGTTCAACATAGCGTTAAGAAAGCGTCCCGACATTTCACATATATACCAAAATCTCTCGCGGTTGACATTGCTTCTCTTATCAACACTTTTAAATTTGTTTTCATTAACATACTTGTGAAGTGTTTCTTTTTCGTTAACTCACTCTACCCACGTGTCCTAAATGGACCGTGCATTTTTATCACGATTCGGATCCTAATGGTCGCCGAAGATTGATGCTAAGGGAGATAAGCCGAACGGAAGACAGGCTTTCACTAACAAAGTCATTAGAACGTTTATCCACTTCAGAGATAGCCGTCCAAAGTTACAGCAGCTGACTGTGTCAGTTTTCATAATTTTTGAGAAATGGTCGCTGTGAAAATTTACGACAATTTAAGTCGAAGTGTTGACTTTTGAATCGGTTAAGTTTTCATGGAGATAAGAATATTAAAGACATATATTCGGAGTCTTATCGGTCCATCAAGAGTATCGTATTTCAAGGGCTTCATTTTAGTAGCGTTTTCCAAGACGAAGGTTCACACATATTAGAATTCTATTTCATGTTAAGTTGAAGTTAAAATATCAACGATTTGCACTTCTTGTCATCGGACATTTTTTACATACATTTTTCGGAATTTTAGATAGCAATAGATATTGTATCTCTACCGAAAATGAAAGTTATATCGTAGCACAATATACCTTGATTGCAAAATTTACATCATTCGTGGAAAAGAAACCAAATAGCATGAAATGTCAGTTGTCCACTGTCAATTCCTACAAAGCAGGATAGATTAACTTACATTCATTTTTCGCTAGCAAAGTAATACGAACCACTTTTTTCATTTGGTTTAAAAACGTGGCTTGTGCAAGATAACTGACGCTCTTCTTTGAAATCCTGTTAATTTTTGACTCGGAATTGGACGGGGGAAGAGTTGACGAGTGACCAGTGGTCAGAACACCTTACGACAAATATCAAAATGTAAATACTGATTACATAAAACATTTTAGTATCACTAAAATTCAAAGGTTTCTATATAGATCGTTTACTGTAGCATGAAGGATGTGCATCAATATAAGCTATGTTTAGTTCAATCTATTTATTTGTCGACAACCACCAGCTCACGGACGCACGGACAGACGGACGCACGGACGCACGCACGCACGCTCAGAGAGAGAGAGAGAGAGAGAGAGAGAGAGAGAGATTTTTTGTTAAAGATTGTCCCAAAATCGTTGTATTTCTTAAAAGCACAATGTATATTTGGAATTTCTGATTTTGTGTTATGAAAAGTTCCAGTATAATGACTAAATATTTAGAGAAATCGAGGCATAACGTATGTTGACGCGATAATATCAATAATTCTTTTAATCAACAGTTATGCTGGGTATATAAGGAATTTCAATTAGGTAAAATACCTAAAGAGTAATTACCCTTCATGTGTCACTTATCCTAATGCAATCACTGTCATTTGATATATTCAGTGATAAATTAATGAGCCAATACGTGGCAAGATATTTGTTGCGCACGCAGCCGAAACTATAACAGATATTCAATATTGCTAAAAGTCCGCAAATTAACCAACTTTTGTCAACGAAAACAATTGACGACTTAATAGCAATCTTCACTTCACTTAAACTCGGTACACATGAAACTAAAGGCATATTCACCTTATGTAAAGCATGTTACTATGTTTTGAACATTTCCAGGAGAGAATAAATCGTAAAATTTGCTTTAATATAACTTAAATATTAAAACTTCGACATGAGCATTCTTGTCGGAAAGAAAAAGTTATAGCAATTATAGCAGTTTTCCTTCTGGTCACAACCGTTTGTACTCACAGGCGAGTTTTTGCAAGTCGTTATTTCAATGCAAAGTTTAAATTTTGATGTATTCGTTTTGTTAATGTGAACACTATTTTATTGGAGATTGCATGCGCATAACATAATCTACAGTTGAAGAGAATTCCGAAACAAGCCACCTCCTATATACCAAACGGCACCCTTTTGTTTCAATTACGTTGGCTATAATACATAAATTATAACCAGTAGTAATGATGAATATATAAAACGTTAATAACAAATCGTAAAGTTTATTTTGTTAGTTTCTTAACTCATTCCATTGATTTTATTCTTATTTTTTCAAACATATTACACGGAAGTTCTTATAGATGATCCGTGACTATTACAAAAGATTAAGTAATACGACTCTTTCTTTGTATTTTTCATCTTGCGCATGCAATGTTTCGCTGCACTACATGAAAAGGAAGTGGTTCGTATACGTTGGCCAACGAATATAGACATGTACTTCATTCCATATAATTTCTGTTCACATGGACAACACCTGTTATATGTAGTTCCGTTTGAGGATCGCTGTAGGGGATTACATCAATACCATGACAAATCCTTGGTTCAACAACGTCGGCCTATTGGTCAAATCGTACCCATTTAAACTTACGAATTAAAGGACTGCAATCGATAATTAAATGAATATCTAGTTAAGAAATCAATAATTTTTGACACGTATAATCCTATCTCTTTCCTATCTACAGAGAGGGGTCAGATAGGAAACCTTACTGTCGGAACCCCTAGTGCGCCATCTATCGCCGCGAAGACAAGTAATGGCTGCCATTGATAAAACACACGGTTTGCCTGGTGTCTTCAACGTTCATTGTAATTTTGAGTTCACATAAAACTCATGAAATATTTGTGTACATGCCAAATAAGTGATTTTAATGAATATAGTAAAGCTTTTCAAATTTCCAAGGAAGGTTTTCTTAGGCAGATATGTATGTACTTTTGAAGTTGTAATGTCAACATTTTAATCATACATAAATCTGGGAGGAATACGTTAACGTATTCCTCCCAGATAAATTGACAGTTTCCATGCAAAATCTGTCATGTCTAATGTTGAGAAAATGAGAGGATGAATTGCACATTAGAATATGTACAATCTTGAAAATCTCAAATGGGTATATTTTAATACTTTGGTAAGAAATGAGAATAAATGAGAATAAAATCAGAATTTTCAGTAGGGAGATGTTGCTTGAATGGCCAGAATTATAGTCTAAAAGTAGGGAGTGGCGTTTTGTTATATATATTCATGTATACATATTTATAATGATCTTATTGTTTCAAGTTATTAATAGGTATACGGATGACGTCCAGACTACTCTGTCTGTAGTGCATTTTCTTTGGGACCTGAGTGTTAGGTAGAAATGAATCTGCGTACGGTTCTGCACAGGTACTTGGGGTTTAATGTACATTAGCTCTGTGACAAAATATACATATACTATAGGTGGTGCATAGAACCCAACAAGTACCTGTGCTTGTATGCTATACCGTATAGCTATGACCAATGATAAAACAGATAAAAAGTTAGAGGCAAATGGTTAGAATTTTGGTAAACATCGACAAGTCAAAAAGCATGAAACTATTTTGTTACACGCGGGCAAGCTCAGTGCGGATTTAATGTTTTCTGTATGGATGATACTTATAGTATACATCTTAAATTGTCAATCAAACTCCAAAACACACAGGTGTAAGACATTGTTTTATGATCCTGCTACACAAGTATAGTCGGGACATTACATGTTCGACTTTCTGCAGCAGTTATTCGTCGCAACACAAGAAGTATATGTATGTAGATCACATATAGGCTAATCAAGGAAGGTCAAGGTCACACTGCGCTGGTTTAAATTTTTATCACATACGTTTTAAGTTCAAGGCGTTTCCCTTTTTAGTTAAAAATTGTATTTTGGGTTTTTTTATCCGAGTGCGTCCCAAGTTTTCCTTTTTTTGCCATGTCCATGGAACTA
This sequence comes from Pododesmus macrochisma, assembly GCA_032359645.1. Lineage (NCBI taxonomy): Eukaryota > Metazoa > Mollusca > Bivalvia > Pectinida > Anomiidae > Pododesmus > Pododesmus macrochisma. The sequence goes on along the minus strand of JAUMGZ010076343.1, from coordinate 5,406 downwards.
CGGCTTTTGGATATCGTCTTGGATTTTCTTATTTACTACTTTATATATATATGTTAAAATTCAGAGATAAACTTTTGTAAAACTAAATATCTCCATAGAAAATGTTACTTGCAACTGTAAATTATGAAGTCGCCACAAGTGCGCACTGTCACAAGCAGAAACGGTCTCGATATGACCAATACATTGGTTAAAGGGACACTAAACCCCAATAAACAAACAAACAAGGGATGAATATGCTGCAGGTCAGAGGTAAGGTCATCAGTTTGATTTTTAAGACGATTTAGCGCCTTTAAGGTATATTTCTTGAAAATATTTTACTAGTTTTTAATATTTTTGAAAAATCATATTTCCTGAAAACAAAATTATTGAATTTTAATTCAGCAGCTGTTATTGAAAAAAACTTGATCTAAGTTTAAATTATAAAATGGTATTGATATACTAACTCGCATGTTTCGGTGCTGAAGGTAAAATTCTAAAAATACGGCGTTTAATGAAAATCCACGGCTGTTATAAAATCCTAGGGAATCGTGAACGGATTAAAGGATTAGATTATATCGTGTTTCTGGGAGTGTCTTAGCTGCGGCTTCCAGCACGATTTACAAGATAACGTTCCCACGAAAGTTCTTTACTTTGTAAAAACGAAGAACTAACTCCCAGACAAAATGCTAGACTGGTTTTCTTCATTTGCGTCGTACCTTGCACGCAGCTAATACAAAAAATATTCTCTAAATACTTTCTAACTGTTCCTTTTTTCTTCGTTTTTTGAAATTCTCGTCTTTCTTCATTTTCAGTTTAATTAAATCAAATCATGTGTGTTCGTACTTTAATGCTATGTGATAGAGAAAGATCAACAATGTAAATAGCATGCATCCAATCTCTTTATTGTGTATTAGATAGAAATAAATAAATGTTTATGATATTTATGTTTGATTGTTTTGTAGGAAGAATGCCTCGTAAGTTGTAATAATTTGCGCACGATCCCATTGCTGAATTTATTTCATTAGAAATAAAACATGTTTAAACTAAACCAAATAAATAAGTTTTAAACCGGTTATAAAGGAATATAGCCCTTGTGCAGGAAATTATACAAAAGTGGTGAAAACCAGTCTTAAACGAAACACGAAAAAATACGCCATTCGGAACACCTCGGACGGTCTACACATTATCCGAGGAATTCCGAGAGAAAACACGCCGCGAGCAAAATTGAAAAGTTTAAAGCAGTGCATCGTAATAAAACAACTGCGTGCATGAAGCTACATAACCGAGGAATATTCAGGGATGCTGGACGGCGTAATGTGTTCAGAAGGCGCCAGATAATTATCAAATATGTTATGTTTAGCCTTTTATTGTTTCATATATGTCTTTATAATAGATATAGGGTATCACACGAGTGTACCACGAGCACGTGTGACTCCGTAATTATAGTGGTAATGGTAAAATAACACTATAATTATAAAACGTCGCAGATTCAGGCGGGATATATTGTTACTATCGCCATGTGATATGTGTAAAGTTTATGTCATAATTTCCGAGAGTTTGGATAGTGTGAAATAACATTTGTACTTTCGTATGGTTTTATGTGTGTGTAATTTTTACTTATAACCTTGAACCGAAGACACATTTACCCTGATGGGTCATGGGGTTGTCATACATGCGGTTATTCAGAACCGTCCCGCCCCCTTTATTGCTATTGACACTCGAAATCACCGTGAAAAAATATTCTATTAAATATGTTTCAATGGTTTTCCTTACCCATGACTGTATCGGTTTTTTTTACACTAGGAAATGCTGCAAAAGACTTTTTCATATCTTTCTCATGCCAATAAAATTGCTAACGAATTATTTTGTAAGCAAAAACAAAACATCTTTAATTTTATATATTTCTACTACTCATTAAAATAATTTTTGTATACATACTCTTATTCTGAACACGAATCGGACTTTGTTGTTGTTGACCCACATACAACGAATTAAGAAAGAACATATTTTGAATACTTCCTTTAGGAGTTACCTTCAACAATTATGTAGAGACCGGATTATTTATGTTAAGACGGAATCGTCAGCATTTTATCTATTTTAATTCCGTTGAGAGGCATTTACCCGTATACCGATTTAGTCAAATTTGGAATATGTTTTTATTGTCTTTAATGAATGTAAACTTGAAAAAGTCTTGGTATAAAAATGTTTATCAGAATTAAGAAGAAAAAGAAAAGAGAACAAGATAAACACCAAGAAACAAAAAACAACTACGTTTTGAAGATATAATTACCTAGACGTCACTGTTGCAGTTACCTTGACGTCAATGTTTCCGTTACCTAGACATCACTGTTTCCGTTACCTAGACGTCACTGTTTCCGTTACCTAGACATCACTGTTTCCGTTACCTAGACATCACTGTTTCCGTTACCTAGACGTCACTGTTTCTGTACCTAGACATCACTGTTTCCGTTACCTAGACGTCACTGTTTCTGTTACCTAGACGTCAATGTTTCCGTTACCTAGACGTCACTGTTTCTGTTACCTAGACATCACTGTTTCCGTTACCTAGACGTCACTGTTTCGGTTACCTAGACGTCACTGTTTCGGTTACCTAGACGTAACTGTTTCTGTTACTAGACGTAACTGTTTCTGTTACTAGACGTCACTGTTTCCGTTACTTAGACGTCACTGTTTCTGTAACCTAGACGTCACTGTTTCTGTTACCTAGACGTCACTGTTTCCGTTACCTAGACGTCATTGTTTCCGTTACCTAGACGTCACTGTTTCGGTAGGACTGCAATCCTTTTTTTTCAAAACTGTCGAAAAAGTTGGAAGAGGACTAGAATTCATAGCAGACAAAAAGTTTTTTTCTGATTTATAACAAAGTTATAAAAAAAATTATCGATAAAATTATTCATACCAGGTGCAATGTTTACTCCAGAGTGAAGGTCGTGTGTCCGTCAAGATTGTTTTTTTTTAATACCCTGGATAATGCCAGTGACGAAGATTGTCGTTTATGGTTTCTCATTATAATGGATTTGCTGTTGTAATGAATTAAAACGTATGTATACATCTTTTTGTCAGTTTGTACCAAATATATTGTCGTTGTGAAGAATTTGCTAGCGTCCTTGTTAAGAAACTTTAACTCAGTTATTTTATTGAGTAAAATAATAGAAAGAACTCGATCCGTTTACTGTAAATGTACTTATATTAGCACAGTCATATATTAGGGCTACAGCCTATGCAAGACCATAAATTAGCGTACGTAGGCCTACATTAATGTTTTAAATCTATATGATACTATATACGTGCAATAAAAGCATAAGGTCAAACATTGAGGTAAAGGTAAATTATTGAACTGTAACATTCGTTCATTGGTCTACTTTCTGGGTCCGTTCGCAGTCCTGCGCGATCTGTATCACGAATGTTTCATTCTAATGACTTACTATTGCAGATTCTCCAATAGTATCGACGTGTCCCCATTTCTGTTGTTCGAGTAATCATAGATCAATCGTAGTAACTCATCGATCAATATATATTATTACTACGTGTATTTGTTAAAACGTAGTGGACTGCATCGAACCAGGCAAAGGTGCATGGGGTACCGGGGAGGTTCAATCCACTTTCTAGAAATAAAGATGAGAGTTTATCAACGCCCTTCTGTAATCCGTACTCGTTGTTTAATTATTGCAATGTCATGTCCCCATAGAGTGGGCATCAACAAAATTGGTCCATTTGAAAACTTTGGCATATCTAAAACCGTTGTTACTACGCCCGTTAAGTACATTACTGATTTCTGTATCACCATCAACAAATATAAGGCTTGTTATGTGTTGCTTCTTCTATATGTATTGACACCTTTATTTACTGTGTGGTGGCGATTTTGTTGGAGATTCTTTAGGAGTAAAAGATGGGCTATTTAGCTCCACACATGATTTAAATAGTGACAAAACCACTAATAACATCAACAACTAAAATCTGTAAACAGATAGACAAAATAACCCTCATGTACAAAATGCAAAGATAAACATTTCAAATAACTTCCATGCAGACAGGGACACCAAGTCTTCATTTTATTCGTTTCGGATGTATCCCAATAATCAAAGAAAGACACGCGTCGTAGTCGCAATAAAAGAAAATTGAAGAATCCAATTTCTGATTCTGTATTCTGGAGTTGGTGATCTTCTTTTATTTAGAACCCTGAGTAGAGACGAAAACTTTTTCTATAACACCATATGTGTCCAATATCGTGGTGTCTATTACAATTGTCACCTATCATTACATGTGTCCCCTTTCTTGATGCATTACACATGTGACACCTATCGTGATATATTTCACACGTGACACCTATCGTGATGTCTTTGTCAATACAATAACTAAGGATTGTCGATGTGATAATTATTAGTTACAGAATATAATTAAATTTTACCGTCCATCTTAAACGATTTGGCATAACGTCAATGACACTAATCCCACCGCAACCATCTTGTCATGGAATAATGCTCAAGAGTTAGTAGTGTACAGAAGATATTTTCTTGGAAAAAACTACAATAACGGATATTTATACTTAGAAAATCCATTAGTTGAATGTTGCTATCAATGTGGCACCTTACTTTTAACAATGGAATAAATAGAGATAAAAACCTTTTAAGAACTTGTCAGTATATTCTGACGATGGTATTTATTACATGTATATGTTTGACTTTTATAAGGGTTAGACTACATTAACTTTTTGATAACACCTAACATCACATTTCATGAAAAATCAGGCTACCTGTTCTTGAGAAGTTGAAATATGTCTCAAAATTTGTCAATTTGTCAAACAAAAATTCTCCCAGGACAAAACTGTATATGACATATATTTCATGTCAAGCACCGTGAATTTTATTTTGAGGATCACTTAAGTAGTTTGTGGGTTTTTTAAGATCCATATTACATCTTTAATGTCAAGTACATGGTTTAATTCCGGTAAAATATTAATTTTCGAATGTTTAGACAATACCTGCTCTGTTCACACCAAATGTTGACACTCTGCCCTTTTTTATGACTCTCGGTTAATATCACATGATTCATCACGTGACTCCTTTTATTTAAATTGTGAAGTGAAAAACGATTTCAATCAAATATTTTATGTGATTCTATCAAGTTATATTCTGTACTACTGAGTTGACGAAAAATCATTATAGAAGGCAGTTGTCAACTGAATAACAAGAGATTATTGATAAGCATGTTTATTAATCTAACAACTACAATAAACATTCATTTTCCTCTCTCTCTCTCTCTCTCTCTCTCTCCCTCCCTCTCTCCTTAATCTCTCAATCTATATTTATCTAGTCATTTCATGTATTATTCTAATATCTATCTATCTATCTATCTATCTATCTATCTATCTATCTATCTATCTATCTATCTATCTATCTATCTATC
>JAUMGZ010076232.1:0-13387 GCA_032359645.1 Pododesmus macrochisma | reverse complement strand
ACTTTACAGTTCAATACTAAATGTAAGATACTTTACAGTTCAATACTAAATGTAAGATACTTTACAGTTCAATACTATATGTAAGATACGTTCTTATTCATCATAATAGAAATAACTATATAAAATTACCAACCGAAACAGACCACATATAAATATAATATATATAAGAGGAAAGAATCAACACTCTATATGGGAGAACCCCGTCCCAGACTACACGTAAATATAATATATATAAGAGGAAAGAATCAATACTCTGTGTGGGAGAACCCCGTTCATAATTCCAGGTCTTGCTTCGAATCAACCGTCACCAAAAGACGCTCAAGAGAAAATGAATTTCTGGTTTTGCTATTTGTTATTGCCACATGTGTAGCAGGAAACGCTCCCAAATCATGAACACCTGGTTCCCCTTTTTTTAGTTAATAAATGTACATTTTGTTATTGTTTCTGTGTGCGTCCCACGTTTTCCTTTTGTTTGCCCAAGTCCATGGACTTACGGCTTTAGATAACCGTCAAGGTTATAGTATTTACTACTAAATGTACATGTGTTGCTAGAAGTCGGTGAATTCTAAGTTGAAACCATTGAAATACACTAAACGAATATCCATAAATTACAATCTTCTTCATCAATCTGTGTTCCGCATCCACTTTTGTTTTGATTGTTTTAAGTTGTTTTTGATTGAAAGTTTTTAAATAGTTTTTACATTTTTCTAAAGGGAGTTTAATATACTTATTTCTGAAATTAAATGCGGTCTTATTAATGCTTCTGTGATTTGTTGGGGGGTGTTTTAAAGCATTTTGCGTTGCAAAACTTAATAGCTTGGACAATACTTTTATAATTCAAAAAATTATTGTTTGTTCTAAATTTATTTGAAAGTTTCAATACAGAAGAAATGACAAGTATGTCATTTACATAACGAATTTCTTTTACATACCATTCATCGATGTATGTTATAGAATCTGCGATTTTATATCAAGGGTTGTAAAATAATGGTTGACTCAAATACTTGCAATAGATTGAATGATTTTAAAAACATCTTTCCAGAACTGATTTGTTTTTAGACTTTGCATATTTTTACATAATCTTCTCCATAATATACCATTATTGTATTATCCAATTTTGTATGTATCATATAAATGTACTTCCTTTTTTGGTTTCCTTAATTTTAGATCCTCTGTACCCGTTTTATTTTGAGAGCTGCCATATACATCTCAATATTTATCATTTTTAAACCCCTTTCATATAATCTCTTTTAACTTTATCAGTTTCCCTTCCCATTAAAGGTAAGATGATATTATTAATCTATTTCAAAACTTTGTCATCTGGAAGAGGTTAAGTCATTTAAATAAGTAGTTTAACTCTGATATCAGAAATGTAAGGTTTCTGTGGTTTCATACTCTTTTTATTGATTTTATTTTTGATATTCTTTAACCCAAATTCATTTTGACAATTTCAAATAAGTTTACACTGTATTCTACACCAAGTTGTCCAAAGCCTATTTATCCTCAGTTTATGTTTCTATACACACACAGTGTTTCTCTACTACGATTATGCATGTTTTTTTCTTATCCAAACGTTAAGCCCTAATTAAACAAACAAAATCCCTGTGCTGCGGGAACTTGTGTTTCTGGTAGGGTCACCCAAGTCAGACAGGTTGAAAGATTGAGGTCAGACAAAGATCTGCACGTCCTTCGGAGGGGACGCTAAGCTGGCGGTCCCGTGAACAGGAATTTTTAACCCCCTGGCACGATAAAGATCCCCATCTAAAATTCGATAGAAGAGTAGACGGAAACTCCGTTGCATGGGCTCATCCTTCTTTCTGAACAATCTCTATTCTTTTTGTTTCCCGTTCCTGTCGCCGCTTCTCTTCCTGTCCTATCTTTTGGTTTTTCTCCTTTGGTCTTTTGTCACAATATCGGTGAAAGATTCTTGACGTGACGTTAAACCCTAATTAAACAAACCAAACGATATTTGTTTATTGGTATTCATTTTCAAACCGGCTATGCTATTATATGAATCTAATCATTTAAGTACTGTTTGTTTCATGTGATATTATTGTGCGTCTTCTGTAAGTAACATTTCAATATTATTTATGTTAACCTCTTTTATGTGTGGATTATTTCTTACTTTGATGGCCAGAATATCTGTGTACTGTATAAAAAATATTTCCGGGACACGAGTCTCCTTGTCGACCGCCACGCCCAATTCTAAACAATTCTAAAAGTATCCACTGAGATGTATTGCTAAGATTTATGCTATTTTGAAACAGTCTTATCCAGTTATATATAGACTGACTAAAATTGAAAACGTTCAAAGTTGGGTTTTTTGTATGAATTTCCAGGAAATAGAATAAAAAAAACTCTTTTTCAAAATCAATAGTTAAAAGTAGACCAGGGACATTTTTTTCAGTTAAATCCATCACATCATAAATCAGGCTTGCTTTCTCCCTTGTGTACCTTCTATGAATAAACCTGTTTGTTCAGAGTGTATAAGTTTGGTTACAACTGTTTTAGTCTGTTAGCTTTAGCACCAGAAGTGATTTTATATCAAATATTTAAAAGCAAATTTGCTCCAGTTTTTTTTACGAAATTGTTCTGCTTTGTTATTTTGTTTCATGTTTTTAATGAGTTTTCTTCATCTTTTTTGTGTCCGAAATATGCGTCTATCATTAAAATGTAAATGAAAAAGAAGTTGAAAGGTTTTCTCCTTCATGTATCCACTGAACTATTTATCAAAATATGGATCTTTTTATTTTCTCTTATATAAGCTTTTATAGTTCATTTTGGACCCTTTCTGAACTCTTTTTTGTGTTGTCATATTCTTCTATATCTTTATTAAACATTTTTTCCTCTATTGTCTCTTGGTCTTTAGCTCACCTGTGCCCGAAGGGTTCATGTGAGCTATTTTCGACTTCTTCTCCCCAACCACTTGACCAATTTTATCCAAATTTGGTAGGAAGTTTCCCTAGGGGAAGGGGATTCAGATTTGTTCAAATGAAGGGGCTCGGTCACGAGGGGGCCAACAATTGGGAAATTTTGACAAAACTTAAAAAATCTTCTTCTAATAAACTAAAAGGCCTTGAGCTTAATGCTTTGATATGTAGTAACTTTAGGGCATGGAGAACCAAGTTTGTCCAAGGCATGACCCTTGGGTCAAAAATAGGTTACGCGTTTTGGGGTCAAAGTTCAACAATATATAAATAGCAACTATGTTAACTTTTCACATTTTCAGCTTCTTTTCCCAAACCACAAGACCAATTTCATATAAACTTGGTAGGAAATATCCCTATGGGGAGGGGATTCAGATTTGCTCAAATGAAGGGGCTCGACCTCCAGGGGGCCAAAAATGTGGAAATTTTGACAAAACTTAAATTATCTTATTCTAATAAACTAAAAGGCATAGAGCTTGATGCTTTGTTATGAAGTAACTTTAGGGCATGGGGAACCAAGTTTGTCCAAGACGTGACCCTGGGGTCAAAATTGGTTACGCGTTTTGGGGTCAAACTTCAACACATGTATAGCAACTATGTTAACTGTTCACATTTTCAGCTTCTTTTCCCAAACCACTAGACCAATTTCATATAAACTTGGTAGGAAATACCCCTAAGGGAAGAGGATTCAGATTTTTTCAAATAAAGGGACTAGGCCCCCAGGGGGCCAAAAAGGGGGAAATTTGATAGATTTTTAAAAAATCTTCTTCTGAAAAACTAGAAGGCAGGCCTAGAGCTTTCAAAATGCGTTGATGTGTAGTAACTTTAGGGCATATAAAACCAAGTTTGTTCAAGACGTGACTCTGGGGTCAAAAATAGGTTACTCATTTTGGGGTAAAACTTCAATACTTTGGCAACTATGTTATGTTTTCACATTTTGGTTGCAGTCATCCCTAGGGGAAGAGGGTTGAGATTTGTTCAAATGAAGGGTTTGACCCCCAGGGGGTGCCTTTTCGGGGCACAAATGGGGAAAGATTTGACAATTTCAAAAATCTTTCTGTTAACTTGAAGACTTAGTGTTTATTAATTTGTTATGTAACAACTTGAGAGCATGGAGAACCAAATTTGTTCAAGGCATGACCCTAGGATCAAAAGTATTCAAATGCAAATATTTCATTTTTGGCATATTTCAGCCAGATTGACCTTCAGGCCCGATTGGCCTCTAGTTTGTTCTTCAAATGAACCACTTGCCTAATGGTAAGACTTGCCTAGTACTGCTTATTTCAAATCGGCATTGTAAGCTGTTAGGTTTAAGGTTCAGTTTGTGAGCCATATAGATAAATTATTTATTAATTTAATGGCTTCCCCTTCGGCTAATTACTGTTGGGTATCCTGGTTTGGCAAAAATAATTGCCTTACTAGGCGCAAACTGTATCCAGTGGTATATTTGGTTACTGGGAACACTAGGAACGAGCAACTTCGCTATTGCTTGTAATATCAACAGGCCATTTTAGAGGTGGCCCTTGTGGACACAAGGAACTATAGTTTTTAGCTCACCTGAGCCGAAGGACTCATGTGAGCTTTAGTCGTCATAACTCGTCTGTCGTCGGCGTAAACTTTTTAACATTTTCGACTTCTTCTCCGAAACCATTGGACCAATTTTATCCAAACTCGGTAGGAAGTGTCCCTTTGTTCAAATAAAGGGGCAATTGGTGCTCATATCAACTACTGTGAGTCATCATAACAGATGTTTCGTCACGTGAATCTTGTCAAATTATCGAATCTCAAAAGCAGTTGATCCCATTTCAATCAACTTTGTAAGTACTATCTTGTATAAAACAACTCCAATGAACACTACTTAGACAAAAAATCATGAAGACTAAGCTTCAGGTGAGTGTTTTAAGGCCCGCTTGGCCTCTTGTTTTTCTTCAATCTGATTAAAATCAAATCTTTATCTGCGCTCAATTCCGTAAACTTCATATTGCTGTATCAAGATCTGAGGACGTCACGTTCTGGTTCTTCAAATTCAATTTTGGAATTTTTATATTCAAATACTTAATTATAGCAAATTTCTCAATAATGAAATATTATTAAAATTCGAAAGCTGATTTTGATGGTTCCACAAATTTAAAATTGACCCCCATACTTATAATACTTTGCTTTATCTTCTACAACTTAAGAAAACTTACTTTTTATAATTCATTTAAGATCACAAATTAAATTAGAAGAATTACACTTTTTAATGTTGGTGTCTCCCAGCAGCTTTGATGCAATTTCTTGTTTAAACTTTATAAGATATCTGTTTAGATGAATTTAAGTAAAACGACGTGCAATAGTTTACAAGCAGAAGATAGCATAACGCAATGACGTCATTTTCCCCTGGTGGACAGAAAAGGAGACATAACAACATGAATCACATTCCTCACTCGTATGTGGCATCCTTTTACAATAACGTAGACAATTTACACCCGTCAAAATTATTATCTGTGATATGATTATACGATTTACGCGATACATTAGGGACTCCCTCTTCATTAAGATGACGACTTGGACATTGAACACTTGTAAGTATTACAGAGTATACCTTTGAGCTACTTACTGCGCATTTGACGGGCGTCACGTGACATCGGCGGTGAGGCAAAGAAACACTGCAAGTGCAATGTTACATTTTATGCACGATACAGATCAAAATTGACGTGTAGATGTATACTTATATGTGTGTATAGGCAAACATAGAAACTCTTTGGTGAATTATTTTTGATTTTGAAAATGATATTTTCGTTTAAAATTCCACCTTTGTTTTGAATTTTCTTTAAGTCATCATTTCCTTTATATCACATCATTAACAAAACAAAAAAATTATCATATCATAAACGGTAATGGCGAAACAGCATCGTATCACCGTCATCAAACAATCGTTGACGTATAGCTAGACTCTTAATAAAAAAATATTAAATTAAGACATTAAATTAAACGTCGATAAAATGAAAAGCGATTTAAGATCATTCCTTTAATTATTAATTCTATTCTGTGTCAGTACTTTATATCGACCTCGACACTGATTTTTTCCAATGCATTTAAGAAATGCGACATGAAAAGTTCCAAACCATAAACACCAATTTAATTTACAGATTTCACGTCCATAAAACAAATTCTGCGTCAGTATTTAAATTCTTTTTGTTGTTGATATCTTTATTATTTTTTTTTTTTTGAATTGTTAATGCGATATCTTTAAACTTTGCATTTTAAATTACAAGGAATGTTCTTAAATGTGTTTACCCCAAGCATAAGGTAAGCAATACGGTTTTCGTTTTTAAAAAGTAAAAGTAAACTTTTTTTGAATTAATATGAATGTTCAATTCGTACAAAATTATTTATTATCAATCAAGACATGATCGATCAATTATAAATATGACTAATAAAAAAAAACAATGGCTCATCCTTGAATTTTTTTTAATATGGAAAGTTTTGTAAGGTCATGCGAATTATCGGCCAGCGTGCACTGCTTCTTTGTAATGTTGGGAGAGGCTTTTTTAATCATTAGAAGGATTGGTTACTTCGCTATTTGTATATTCTTGGAACCTTAAATCAGAATTTGGGCAGGCTTTGTCATACAATTTGGTGTGGTGCCAATCAATTTTAACATGACTCCATAGAGCAGTGTGAGTCTTGCTCATGTTTCATTTCATAGAAACAATACATTTCCGGATTATTTACGAAATATTGGCTTTGTTATTATAATATTGTTGATTTTGCCTGTGCTGCCAACAAATGGCGAGCAGCTGTCTTTCATTTGGCGCTGCTGAATTCGTTAGTTAATTGGACATTTACTAATAATTGATATAATGTCGCCGTTAACGTGCTTAGTTAATTTGACATATCAGCGTTTTAACCATGAAAAGTAGTCCTGTCCGTCCATTCTCTTGTTTAGCGCCTGTATTCATGTTACACTTGGCTTTTTCTTGAGGACATTATTACGTGGTCTAAGTACTTGTTTACTTTTTGGGGAAGTTATTCGCGTTTGAAACGCTTCTTCTCGCATTTAAACTTTTTTGTATTTCAATTAGGCTGTGGCTTTTGTATGACTTTTGGACATGTTCTAAGTTGTTATGCGCCCGTGTGTTGCTCATCATTCCACTCATGGCCAAGAAGAGATCTAAGAAATAACCATTCTGAATAGGTTTCATTTTACTGAATTTCATGAATACTTTTTAATAGGATTTGTACAAGTATTACTCTTATTTATTTGATAACCATTCTTAGAAGGTTTTTTATTTTTATTTAATACTCTGATTTATTGAGAACCATTCAAAGTTGGTTTTTATTACTCTGACTTTATTTTTTAACGTTTTGTAAAGATCTTCGGTGTCTATCTGGATATTTCAAAATTGTTATTGCTTGTTAAAGTTTATTACGCTTTAAATTTCTATAATTTGTTTGCAATTAACTGTTTTTCTTCAGGGAATTTATTTTTCGCTATAAACAATATGAACACAGAGTAGAAACTACAGATTTAAGTAAAAGTAGGACTCACTGCGACTAGAGTAAACTCATCATGATGCATGACGATCGCAACTTCTTAAAGAGGCATAGTTTCGTATACAATATGGTGCACCGAGAAAAACATTTAAAAAGTAAAAAAAAAAACCACCTACTGTATCGCAATATTTTCAATACACTTTTTGATTGAGCCATCTTAAATTTTGCACAGTGTGGGATTTCCCAATTAATGTTACAAGCTTTTACCGGGAATTTGAAGAAGGTTTTATTTGAAACTGATGTAGCAGAACCTTCGAGTTAATTGGGTTTGAACACGTGACGTCATGCATGAGTCCAACAACATACACGTGTTTATTTGTCTTTATACCAACTCCTTTTATTAGCTACGTAATTCCCCAGGAAAACATAATTATATTGACAAGCACTTTGAAACCCAAAAATTGAAAAAATCATAAAAAACAAATCATGTCGTCACAGGAACGCCTAATCAACACCGTTGAACACTGAATACATGGACATCTAACTTCTCTTAAACAAGTCCCGAATACGCTTGCTATCGCATTACTTACCTAAATAATGCGATAGCAAGCGTGTTCGAGAACTAGACTACCCTGAAACCATTAGTCTGATTGTGTTTAAAACAAAACATCAAGATAAAGAAAGAAAAGCAAAAATTCCAAAGGGTTCATGGGAACCAGACTATGAAGCCATTTGCGCGTACTTTATCTATTAACCAAATCACATTCATCATTTCGACGCTAGCCTTATATGTTGAATTTTACCAAATAGATGTAGTTTAAACAAGTACTCGTCGCAAATTCGGTCGTTTCCGTATACTTCATCTTTGAATTAGAGTAACGGATTCATTCGAGGTTTGTCGAATGTTGAAACAAGATCATTATAAATCGCGTGCTTAGGACGTTCGAAAAAGTCGAGAGATGTATGCTTGGCTGGCGTTTTGTTTATGATTAATTTTTACAAATTACATGCATGTATCAAAATATGATCACTGGATGAACACGATAGATAATTGTACGTACAGAAGAGATAATTACAGGTATCTGAGTTTTGTTGATTTAATCTTTGACCTAGAGGGAATAACACAAATGAATGTTTAACTCTGATAACAAATCAAATTTGAATCATTTTCTATGTATTGTGCTTTTCAACCAATGTCAATTCAAAAGTGCAAAAAGCTCTGTAAGTTTGATGAGAGCAAACCATGATTTATATATGATACTGATCTATACCATGATTGCCAGTATATTGCAATGAATTGTACTCATTCAACGTTGTCCGTGTTGCACAGTATCCTACTACCAATTTTGCAATATGTTATCTATGTAGCGCTCTTTTGGTGCACCGACTATAAAGACAGAAGCTGCTTATAAAAAGTAAAACATTTACTTCACATGTGTATATAAGATTTCATTTAAGGATTGAATGTTACAATTATCAATTTCATGGGGTTATGAATTGAGTTGCTTTTGAGACAAATTCAATGAACTTCGAGGCAGTTTATGTAAAATCGTGACTTGTTGATGTAATTATTTGTCTCTTATTCAAACACAGACGTCATCCGCCATGGATGAATCAAACTATGGAAATAGCAATGTTTTACGGACAGAAAATCGTAGGAGAAAACGGCACCAGAACTAGTTACGAGTAATGCCCACAGAACTTGTTACGAGTGACGGCACCAGAACTTGTTACGAGTGACGGCACCAGAACTTGTTACGAGTAACGGCACCAGAACTTGTTACGAGTAACGGCATCAGAACTTGTTACGAGTGACGGCACCAGAACTTGTTACGGGTGACGGCACCAGAACTTGTTACGAGTAACGGCACCAGAACTTGTTACGAGTGACGGCACCAGAACTTGTTACGAGTAACAGCACCAGAACTTGTTACGAGTAACGGCCCCAGAACTTGTTACGAGTGACGGCACCAGAACTTGTTACGAGTAACGGCACCAGAACTTGTTACGAGTGACGGCACAAGAACTTGTTACGAGTAACGGCACCAGAACTTGTTACGAGTGACGGCACCAGAACTTGTTACGAGTGGGGGCACCAGAATTTGTTACGATAATCGTATTTTGTTTCACTCTGATTAGTTAAATTTTAGATTAACCTTAGCAAGCCTCGGTTCTTTGTAAAATCTGAAAATTAACTAACTCGAGTTAGATCAAATCTGATAACCAATCGTAGCTCGTTGGGGAACCTGTATTTGTCACTTTCTCCCTGTATCTAGTGTGTATACAAACAGGGTGAGTGGAATTATCAGAACGAAAGATATTTGCAAACCAACAATAGCCGAATCAAACAATTCAGCCCAAGAATAAAAAAGAAATATATTGACGTCACAGCAATCTTAATTAAGACTAGTTATCCATGAGGTCCGACTTGAAACGGTCATCATGCACGAACAAGGTGGTGTGGTTGAACCGGTTAATGAGGCCTCAACTTACCAACTTCCAACATGAGATAAGAAGTATTAGGTAAAGACATACATTTAAAAACAAATTTAACAAATACATCCCATAGTTCACCTATAACATACCAGAGAAAAGACCATGTCAACGTTTACGTTAGAAGTCATCTTTGAGATCCTATGAAATTTAAATCTTCGTCGATCAAAATATAGCTTAGTCGATTAAGTAATAAACCCAATTATACACAAACGTAATCAATAAAACCCGAATGACTTCACAATTGAAGCCATATTTAATTGACGATACGTCGGTAGCCTCGTTTTGGTTTTGTATGACCTTGCGGTTGCGCGCGCTCATTAAAAAACGTCCACTGGCAACCCCTAAAAACGTCAATGGAAAATTACGGTTCGAATATCCAAATGATTTCATAATAATAGAAAGATTAAAACTAAAATACCCGAATAAGGTCATAAGTGTAGGAAGATTATAGCTTGAATAACCAAAGAGCTTCATTATTGTAGGAAGACTATTTACCAAAAGAACTAAACAATTGTGGGAAGATTACAGCTGGAATACCTTAGTAACTTCTGCATTGCAGAAAGATCATAAATGGAAAAACAATGAAACTTAACTTAAAAATTACAGCTCGATTTCATTAATAACTTAAAAGATAGATTACTGCTAGCCTGCAATACTCAAATAACTTCCATATTGTAGGAAGAATACAACCGTAAAGTCCCTAAAACTTTGTTGGAAGATTACATCTAGAAAACCAAATAACGGCATAATAAAAATACATCCAGAAAACCAAATAACGTCATAAGAAAATTACATCTAGAAAACCAAATAACGGCATAATAAAGTTACACTTAGAAAACCAAATGACGTCATAGGAAAATTACATCTAGAATACCAAATAACGGCATAATAAAATAACATCTAGAATCCAAATAACGTCATAGGAAAATTACATCTAGAATACCCAAATAACGTCATAGGAATATTACATCTAGAATACCCAAATAAAGTCATAGGAATATTACATCTAGAATACCAAAATAAGGTCATAGGAAGATAACAGCTAGAAAACAAAATAACGTCATGGGAAAATTACAGCTAGAAAACCAAATAACGTCATAGGAAAATTACATCTAGAATACCCAAATAACGTCATAGTAAAATTACATCTAGAATACCCAAATAACGTCATAGTAAAATTACATCTAGAATTCCCAAATAACGCTATAGGAAAATTACAGCTAGAAAACCAAATAACGTCATAGGAAAAATTACATCTAGAATACCCAAATGGCGTCATAGGAAAATTACATCTAGAATACCAAAATGACGTCATAGGAAAATTACATCTAGAATACCCAAATGACGTCATAGGAAAATTAAAGCTAGAAAATCAAATAACGTTATAGGAAGATGACATCTAGAATACCCAAATAACGCTATAGGAAAATTACATCTAGAATACCCAAATAACGTCATAGGAAAATTACAGCTAGAAAATCAAATAGCGTCATAGGAATATTACATCTAGAAAACCAAATAATGTCATAGGAAATTTACATCTAGTAAAAAAAAACCTAATTGTAAAATATCATCTAGAATAACCAAATAAGGTCATAGGAAAATTTCAGCTAGAAAACCAAATAACGTCATAGGAAAATTACAGCTAGAAAATCAAATAACGTCACATGAAGATACCATTTAGAAAATCAAATAACGCTTTAGGTAAATAACATCTAGAATACCCAAATAACGTCATAGGAAAAATTACATCTAGAATACCCAAATGGCGTCATAGGAAAATTACATCTAGAATACCCAAATAACGTCATAGGAAAATTACATCTAGAATACCCAAATAACGTCATAGGAAAATTACATCTAGAATACCCAAATGACGTCATAGGAAAATTACATCTAAAAAATCAAATAGCGTCATAGGAATATTACATCTAGAAAACCAAAAAACGTCATAGGAAAATTACAGCTAGAAAATCAAATAAAGTCACATGAAGATAACATTAAGAAAATCAAATAACGTAATAGGAAAATTACATCTAGAATATCCAAATAACGTCATAGGAAAATTACATCTAGAATACCCAAATGACGTCATAGGAAAATTACATCAAGAAACTCAAATAACGTCATAGGAAAATTACATCTAGAATACCAAATAAGGTCATAGGAAAATTACATCTAGAATAACCAAAAAAACGTCATAGGAAAATTACATCTAGAAAATCAAATAGCGTCATAGGAAATTTACATCTAGTAAACCAAATAACGTAATTGTAAAATTTTATCTAAAATAACCAAATAAGGTCATAGGAAAATTACATCTAGAAAATCAAATAACGTCATAGGAAAATTACATCTAGAATACCAAATAAGGTCATAGGAAATTTACATCTAGTAAACCAAATAACGTAATTGTAAAATTTCATCTAAAATAACCAAATAAGGTCATAGGAAAATTACATCTAGAAAATCAAATAACGTCAAAGGAATATTACAGCTAAAATACCCAAATAAAGTCGTTTGAAGATTACAGTTAGAAACCCAAAATAACGTCATTTAAGCATTGAACTGCTTTCAGTTGGCATTCATTTCTTGAATGCCAACTGAAAGCAGTCCAATTCTTATACTTACCATTAGTTATCCCAATGTAACAAACTAAACGGTTAATATATGAGAAACTAAACAATAAGCAATGAGTGATGGCATTCATAGGCGATATGAATGCTAACTGAATTCAGTTGGGATATATAGTGGCATTGCTAGAATACCCAAATAACGTCATAGGAAGATAACAGCTAGAAAACCCAATATTAACTTCATATGAATAGTATACCTATTAAACCTAATAACGTCACGGGGTGACTGCACCTAGAATACCCAAATAACGTCATAGAAAGATTTCAACTAGAATACCAAAATAACGCTATAGAAAGATTTCAACTAGAATACCCAAATAACGTCATAGGAATATTGTACCTAGAATACCCAAATAACGTCACAGGAAGACTACTCCTAGAATATCCAAATAACGTCATAGGAAGACTACAACTAGAATACCAAAATAACGTCATAGGAATATTGTACCTAGAATACCCAAATAACGTCATAGGAAGACTACAACTAGAATACCCAAATAACGTCATAGGAAGACTACAACTAGAATACCCAAATAACGCTATAGGAAGACTACAACTAGAATACCAAAATAACGTCATAGGAATATTGTACCTAGAATACTCAAATAACGTCATAAGAAGACTACAACTAGAATAACCAAATAACGTCATAAGAAGACTACAACTAGAATACCCAAATAACGCTATAGGAAGACTACAACTAATATACCAAAATAACGTCATAGGAATATTGTACCTAGAATACCCAAATAACGTCATAAGAAGACTACAACTAGAATACCCAAATAACGTCATAAGAAGACTACAACTAGAATACCCAAATAACGTCATAAGAAGACTACAACTAGA
>JAUMGZ010076121.1:0-18277 GCA_032359645.1 Pododesmus macrochisma | reverse complement strand
TAAGTCTGTATATTATATGGTAACAGGGCTAACATCAACAGTAACAATAATAAGTCTGTATATTATATGGTAACAGGGCTAACATCGACAGTAACAATAATAAGTCTGTATATTATATGGTAACAGGGCTAACATCAACAGTAACAATAATAAGTCTGTATATTATATGGTAACAGGGCTAACATCGACAGTAACAATAATAAGTCTGTATATTATATGGTAACAGGGCTAACATCAACAGTAACAATAATAAGTCTGTATATTATATGGTAACAGGACTAACATCATCAAAGCAGTAACAATAATGTATATTATATGGTAACAGGGCTAACATCAACAAAGCAGTAACAATAATAAGTCTGTATATTATATGGTAAATCTTATCAAGACTTGTTCCCAATGTATGGAGGCACATACTGACATGTTGGCTCCTACATAAGCCACAATGTCTGGCATTCAACCATTTGTGTCACTGTAAAATACATGATATTGTAGTAAAGAATAAACATTTTTTAGTATTTGAAGTTATTTAATTGAATCTCTAAAATACTTGAAACATTGATCATCCAAAAAGCATGGAATTTGTACTATCTTTGTCTTTAGAACAACTTGTGTTTGTTCTAGATTATTTACTGGTTTGTCAAAAACCAAAAACTTCAAGCAAAAAATGTGTTTAGTAAGCAAATGCTCAAAGTCTTTAATGTTCCTGTAAGTTTTTGATTGTATTGATAGGACAAGATTCTACTTATCTAACTCAGTTTAACTTACCAAATACATCATCCACTTCTTTGTGTAGTTTCTCCTGAACGTGTGGATTAGCTCCTATCAAATGTACAGCCCAACTCATAGCTGCAGCTGTAGTATCATGACCCTGTGTATAAATTACATTAAACTTATATAAGTGTATGTTTGAAGCATTCAGGAATGCAGGAATCAACAATGCTAACTAATCCATTCATGAAGTTGTCCTCATTTAGCAATAACAAAAGGCCAAATGGGCCTTCATGCACTCTACTGAACCCTTAAGCCTATTAGTATACTTTTACCCCATTTTTTTTGTCCTCTTTGATCATATACCACAATTCAAACATGCTTTTTTGTCAAATTTAGTTGAAATGTGTTCCTTAGTTTAAGAAGAAAAGTTGAAAATGTTAATTGTTAGCACTTTTTTCCTTGTCTTTACTTAACAGTAAAATGTGCAGCCATTTTTTTTACCACAGGGTCATGCCATAGCTTTCAACTGGTTTTCCATGACACAACGTTATTAGCTTTAAAGTTGTAGGCCTCCTACTTTATTCCATGACATATTTTATTTTATTTTCTCACTTTCCTGCCTTTTCATACCTATTGTTGCACTCCTGGGGACAAAACCCCCTTTACTTTCAAATGCAAATCTGAATCCTGGTTGTTCCCCCTAAATTGTTTCCTTCCAAGTTTGGATGAACTTGGAGTAGCGGAAAATAAGAACATTTAATATATTTGCTATAGTGCTGAACTTTGACCCAAAATGTGCAACCATTTTTTGCAAATTTAGTTCTCCATGACCAAATGTTACTACATATTCAAGCATAATCTTAATCTATATCTTCATATTTGTTAGAAGATTTTTGAAAGTTTGCCAATTGTCCACTTTGTGGCCCCTGAAATAATGTCCAAAGGAGACAAGCCCAGCATTTGAAAAACAAAATCTGAATTCCCTTACCTAAGGACGCTTCCTTTCTAAATTGATTGAAATTGGTCCAGTAATTATGGAGAGGACAAAATGATCAATTTGTAGCAGTGTTTATAAACTTGTCTCTTTCACTCTCAATCTGACTAAAACCAGATCTGCATTTTGCTTCCGAGATGTCGCTAGGAAGATCTGAGGAACGCCAATTGTTAAGGTCGTTGGCGTGACCTTTCAAAGCAGCCAATCAGCAAAGTGCCTACAGAATCGACGGTGTGTGTTTAAAGAATGTTGGTGCCAATATATATATATAACGTTTTAATCATTATGACGTCATCATTTGATTTGCGCTTTAAAACTAGGATCTTGTTTATATGGATAAACTGGCTTAAAAAAGAGACAAATGGTCCCAACACCTCCTACAGAGTGTACTATAGAGGTAACATTTATGTACAGTGTGGGTTTTCGTTCATTCAGTTGCTGTGATCATCGCTTGGTCGGTAAGCAAGGTAGCCGTTTTGACGCTCAATCCAAACGATCGCATAGAAGGTAGGTTTTGATTGGTCTGAATATCTCATAAATATTCATAATTATTCAAAACAATTGGGTCACGGCAACGACCTTAACAATTGGTGTTCCTCAGATCTACCCTGCGATACGATATCGAAATAACAGGATCAGCGTAGATCTGGTTTTAATCAGATTGATTTTCCCCATACATATAGCTATCGGATATTAAGGAGTTGCATCTGGGATGGCAAACAAGCACACCTTGCACATACATTTCTGCTTACGCTTATGTAAGTGTATAGTTTTAAGAATCAAATTGTTTGTTTTCTGTGTTAATTTCGGTTTTTGAAATATGTAATTTAAATGGAGATAATTGGCTATAGTTTTCATTCAAATCATGTTTGCGTATGTCCTAAAGGGCATGAGCTTTCATAGATAGTATATATGTATTGCAAATAAATTACAACAAAGAAAAATCATTATTAAGACTTAGTTCGCCCGTAATATGACAGCACGATTTCAATTCTACACACTTGAACACTGAATAATGATTATTGTTATATCGATAAAGCACGGTTTTTAACTTGGGGATTAAGGACTTCTGACCATAAACCTCTTATGAATTAAAATCTTACTTACAGAAATAACAGGAATTTATATATAATTAAATATAGGCAAACATGTGGAAATGTATTCATTTTTTTTTAACCTAGTTAGACTGGAATATAAAAACCTTACATCAGGCAGGAATTTGAAGTTCTTGACTTGAAATATGTTTTAACTTAATATGTTTGGACTTAAAGACATATAAACAAATTAATAACTTCAATATGGCACAGATACAGAGTGATCCATAATATCTGATTCTATTTCGATTTGCTCTAAAAGCCTTCTTTAATGATATTATAACAAAGTATATATCATTTAATCTCTGGATTCCAAAGATTTTTTATGAACTAAAAAGTAGGGGACATGACGTCATTATTGTGTAATGCTTTCATGACATTATCATACAGTTATTTGGGTTTTTCAATATGGCGTCGTCATAAAAGAAAGCTGGAGAAATGGTACAGCTATACTTATAGACTCTTTCTCGGTTAACTTTTTCCGTAACAATTACTCAACAAAACAATATAATCTGCACAGGAAACAGTGCACATTGTCAAAACTTTGATCCCCTGTTAAAATGTTCTCGAGTCATACTGGTTACTCGGACGGATTTCGCTGACCATTTCTGAAAACTTTCTGTTCATAGTCCATATGTCATACTTAACCAATAATGTATTAGTCTGTATAGACATGGTGGCATCATGGCGGGTGACATATATGAAACAAGACTTAGCATACTTTACGAACAACTGGTTCTGCTCTTAGATTTTTCTGTTTCATCTGAAGCTAAATGTTATTTTTTAAATTAATTCATAATGTTTTCGTATCCCTCTCATTTCCGTTAGTTGAGCAATTGGGATTAAGAATAACGCTGAGAATAAACATTCTGATGATATGTTTCAGTTTGCAATTTTGCTTGTTTTTTTATCACATGGCCTATCGCTTCTGCAGTTGGCTTAGTACAAAGTATTGCATCTGCGTATTTTGTGTCGATTACAACCACGTATTTTCCTGAGTAAAAGATGTTTTATTATCAACAAAACGCACGTAATATTTTAATGTTTGTTTATGTAAGAAAAAAATTATGAAAGAGGCAAAACAAAAAAACATGTAATTGTGTTAGTTCTACAAAATCAAAGAAAATATATGACAAATGAATTATATCATATTATTTTATTCTAAACAGAACCTTTAAATAATTGTAATAATACTGGAGACAGCACTTTTCGGCAGGAAATGTATGCAAAACGAGTCGTTAAACAAGCACATGCAAACTAACACTTAGTTAAACCACTGCCCAATGTGCCTGACAGCCTTGTTATCATATTTAAAAACACAATAAATTATACCAGGATCTATATAGGTATATAATACACACACCATATGAATTACCTGTTTCAGCTATGCTGTATGAACGACCTATCCATGCATCTCTGCACCCAAATAATGCATATATTACAGTAACACTGTCACATCGACCTTGGTTACAATGACATTCGTATGCGCAATCATTCCCAAATGAGTGTGGCCAAACGCTGTTATAGTGATGATAATATGTTACAATATTACATCAATATCATTTATCTTGAAATTGAGTAAACAAATAAGTACCAGTCATCACGATTACATTTTTTAATATACTTAACTCCTTCTATATCACAATAATATTGAGTTCAACTTATTACCAACTAATCGAAGTTAAAATATATTTGATGACATTATCGAATGTTCAGTGGGTATATTGTGTACCATAAACATTAAACGATTTAACAAAACATTATTTAGGCACCATGTTCTATGGCAGTTAGCTTTATATAAATGTATTTCGATGAATAGTTGGTCACTTTTCGTCATGTAGTTTAATCGATCGCATTTTCTTGAAATTATCTTCTATGTTTTATCTCTCTTAATCCCTGCTGAACAATTCAAAGTCATATTTAATTATTATCAACAGGTTATGTTTACCTGAATTGTAATACAGACATTGACAATTATCAACAAATGATGATTGGTTGTTTCACTCTTAAGCTTACCCTACGTATACTGCTTAAATGCTTAGTTTTTAAGTTCATCATTTTTTCTGAAGTTGTGCTTGTGAATTATAGATTGTATGTGTGCACGTAACTAACCCTTTGAACATGACGGTCCGAGCCAACTTCTTTGCAACCTGACGCAACACATTCATCAGTGTCTGAATCACAATCACCAGTGCATCAGGAACATTTCGTTGCACAGTATGGTCCAAATGTGTGTAGACTACACTCTGAAAAAAAGAAATGTACTTCATTAACAAATGTACTTTTTGAAACCCAGAATGTGTTGCATATACACAAAGGAACATTGTTGTTTATTTATTGTATTGGATTGCATTATTATTATTTTCAATTGTTTGCAGAAAGTATAAAACAAAACAGTCGGTTTTGGTGTTTTTTAAACTGTATAATTTCGTAACATTACAACTTAGATTAAAAATCAAATCGCTCTCATAGTCATATCAGATCAAACGTAAAACGGGTCGATGGATTACGATATCACGAAAGTGCTATATTAATTTATAGCCTGATACCACTTGCTGTTTTTCCAACAATCTAACGGATATATTATAAATATGTTATAAATTTTAGTTGGCATATTAAAAACTGACTATACCTGTGCCAGCAGAGGTCATACCAAACGCCAATACAATATAAAATATAAAAACACCAACAACAATAAAACACTACATAACATAACAAAACATAAACACTAACGTATCTTTTTTTTTTTTAAACGTAAATTTGTTTTAACATGATAACTCTCATGTTAGTAAGCGCATTAATAATATATGCAATTGATATGATATGTAATGTCTTGGATAGGTTTTGTGTCGTTGAAATATACCAAAAGCGACTTGCTCTCCTATGTGGTACTTATCTACGATATCATCAAAAGTATGTGAAAACGCAAGACAACATTCGGGAAACAATTAAAGTGGATACATAATAACAAATAAGGCACCTTTTCTAAAGTTTTGTGACACAAACTTGTCAATGACACAACACATATACAAAGCAAAACCTGTAATACTAAAAAATCATGGCAAGATGGCTATGGAATTGAAGATTTCCTTCTATTATCTTGTGACAACAAACATTTTTCTTCTGATAATAGTAATACTTAGATTCATTTTTAGCGTAACTTTTGGATCATGTTTCTTCTTTTGTAACATACCTCCACTTTAAATTTGTTATAATGAACAGTACTTCTAATGTAGCTTAAGATTTCGTTGATGTTGAATACGTGGAAGGTCGATATAGGGTCCTATAGATTGATTTAAAGATCTCATTGTGTATGTTATTAGATTCATTTTGAGTAATGGCTCTAATTATAAGCTTTCTGTGTAAATTGTTAATAACGTTTAGTTATTTGAAATGTGTACCTTGATCACAAGAAGTTCCTTTATATCCAGTCATACATCCACGTGAGACACACGTACCATCTAGACGATCACAACTATCTAGCCTACAGTGACACTTTCCTTTGCAATCAGCTCCAAAAGTAGCTTAATAACATTCTTATCAAAGAGAAAAAAATTTGAGATTACAATGCATATTTGTAGTGTTAGAGGCAGCATATATATCATCTTTAGGTAATAAAGTTGTTTTTCAAGAAATAAGATACCCTCTATGCTCATTCTTCCCATACATATAGCTATCTTATATTACGGAGTTGCATCTTGAATGAAAAACAAGCACACCTTGCACATACATTTCTGCTTATGGTTATGTATGTGTGCAGTTTAGAGAACCAAATTGTTTGTTTCTGAGTTAATTTCGGTTTTTTAAATATTTAATCGAAGGGGAGATAATTGGATATAGTTTTCATTCAAATAATTGTTGCGTATATCCTGAAGGGCATGATTTTTCATAGATAGTATATATGAATTGTAGATAATAGCAAAAAGACAGAAAGTAAGTTAAAAAATGAAACTGTGGTATTTTTCGCACAAAACTTGAACTAGAACGCAACAAATGCGTCTTTGTTTTACTTTATGTTAATTGTTTATCAATTTCCTAACAGTGATATACATGTAGCTACCACGTAATTACAATAAAAACATATCATTATCAAGACTAAGTTTGCCCGTAAAATGACAGCACGATTTCAATTATACACACTGGAACACTAAAAATTGATAAATTGATTATTGTTATATCGATAAAGCACGATTTTTAACTTGGGGGTAAAGGACTTATGATTACTTACATAAATAAATAAATAAATATGATATCTAATTTAATTCACACATCAATGTGGAAATGTATTAATGTTTTAAACTTAGCTAGACTGGAATATCAAAACCCTACATCAGGCAGGAATTTTGAAGTTCTTGAGTTGAAATATGTTTTAACTTAATATGTTTTGACATAAAGACATTTTAAAAAATTAATAATTGCAATAAAGCACAGACTCAGAGTGATCCATAACATATGATACCATATATATTTGTTCTAAAATCCTTATTTTTAATGATATACTACAAAAGTATATAACATTTAATCTCTGGATGCCATAGATTTTCATGAACTAAAAAGTAGGGGGATATGACATCATTGCTGTGTGATTCGTACTGTTATTTGGGTTTTTCAATTTGGCGTCGTCAACACAGAAAGCTGAAGAAATGCAACATCTATACTTTTAGACTCTTTCTCAGATAACTTGTCATTAGGACAATTCAGAAATGACATCCATCCAATATGAAGATCTATCTTATGATTGCAGTGTTCATAACAATAATTACTCAACAAAACAATATAATCTGAACAGGAAACCGTGTACATTGTCAAAACTTTGGTCCCCTGTTAGGATGTTCTCGAGTCATTCTGGTTACTCGGACGGATTTTGCTGACCATTTCTGAAAACTTTCTGTTCATTGTCCATATGTCATACTTAACCGATAATGTATTAGTCTGTATATACACGGTGGCAGGTGGCATCATGGCGGGTGACATATATGCAAAGGAAAGTAGCATTCTTTTCGAACAACTGGTTCTACTCAAAGGTTTTTCTGTTTCATCTGAAGCTTGATGTTATTCTTTGTATTACTACATAATGTCTTCTTATCCCTCTCAGTTTGAAACAGAAGATGTTCTCTCACACTGAGTATATACATGTTGATGATATGCTTCAGTTTGCAATTTTGCTTTTCAAATGGCATATCGCTTCTGCTGTTGGCTTAGTACAAAGTATCGATCTGCCTATTTGTTGTCGATCAAAACCACGTATTTGCCTGAGGTAAATGTGTTTTATTCTTGACAAAACGCACGTAATATGTTTATGTTAGTTTATGTAAAACAAAAATGATAAAAAGGCACACAACATACATGTTATTGTGTTAGTTCTACACAGCACTTTCCGGCAGGAAATGCATGCAACTCCTGTCGTAAATCAAGCACATGCAAAGTAACACTTAGTTAAACCACTGCTCAATTTGCCTAACATAATGAAATTATACCAGGATCTATATAGGTATATAATACATACACTATAAACACCCTTGTTTAGCTATACTGCATGAACGACCTATCCATTAATCTTTGCACCCCGTCAATGCACAGATTCTTGTTACACTTACAATGACACTCGTATGCTCAATCATTCCCAAATCGAATGTGGCCACACGCTGTTATTTTTATGCTAATATGTTACAATATAACATTAATATCGTTTATATTGAAATTAAGTAAACAAATAATTACCAGGCATTACGATTACATTTTTTACTATACTTATCTCCTTCTATATCACAATAATATTGATTTCAACTAATTGTTTACCAACTAATTGAATTTTATATATCTTTATTGACATCTTCGAATCTTGAGCGAGTATTGCTATGTACAATACACCATGAAAAGATTTAACAACACATTATTTAGGCACCATTGTTCTATGACAGTTAGCAATATATTAATGTACTTCGATGCACAGTTGGTCACTTTATGTATCTGCGTAATGCAATATAATCGATTGCATTTTCTTGAAATGATCTTCTAATTTTCATCTCTCTTAATCCCTGCTGAACAATTCAAAGACATATTTAATTATTATCAACAGGTTATGTTTAATTGTAATACAAACATTGACAACTATCAACCTAAAGATGATTGGTTGATTCACTCTAAAGCTTACTATATATATACTGTTTGAATGCTTAGTTTTCAAGTTTATCATTTTTACTGAATGTGTGCTTGTGAATTATTAATAGATTGTTTGTGTGCATGTAACTCACCCTTTAAACATTACAGTCCGACCATACCTGTTTTTGTAACCTGTCTCTATCACAATCACCAGTGCGACAGGAACATGTCGTTGCACAGTTTAGCCCAAATGTGTTTAGACTACACTCTGAAAGAAAGAAGTGTACTTCATTAATAAATGTACATTTTGAAACTCAGAATGTATCGCATATACATATACGAACATATTTGTTTATATTTATTGTATTAGGTCGCATTATTATTGTTCAATTGTGTTTAGAAAGCAAAAAAAAAACCACTCGGTTTTGGTGATCTTAGTCCATCTGGACCAAAGTTCCAGATGGACTTTTCTCATATAAATCCCGTCCGTCGTCGTTAACTTTTAACATTTTCGACTACTTCTCCTGAACCACTAGACCATTTTTATCCAAACTTGGTAGGCAGTATTCCTAAGGAAAGGGGATTCAGATTTGTTCAAATGAAGGAGATGGACCCCCACATGGGCGCCACTAGTGGGGAAAAGGGAGAAAATTGACAAAACTTCAAAATCTTCTTCTAATAAACTAGAAGGCCTAGGGCTTAATGTTTTAATATGTAGTAACTTTAGTGGATGGGGAACCAAGTTTGTTCAAGGCGTGACCCTGAGGTCAAAAAAGGTTACGCGTGGCCTGGACCAATTTCATCTAAACTTGTTAGGAAGTATCCCTGTGGAAAGGAGATTCAGATTTGTTGAAATGAAGGGGCTGGGCACCCAGAGAGCGCCACTCTGGGTTCCGAAAGGGTGAAAATTTGATAAAATTTCAAAATAATTATAGGAGCCATAATGGATAAAATTTGAAAAGATATAAAAAAAAAAATCTTCTAAAAGACTAAATGGCCCAGAGCCTAATGCTTTGCTTTGTAGTAGCATAAGGGAATATAGAATCGGGTGTCTTCAAGGCATGACCCTCTGTTAAAAAAAGGTTACACATTTTGAGGTCAAATTTCAACACTTTATATATAGCAAATATGATACTTTTTCACATTTGCGACTTTTCCAACACTACTGGACTAATTGCATCGAAACTTGAAAAATGACATCCTTAGGCGAAGGGGATTCAAATTTGTTCAAATGACGGGGCTAGGTACCCAGTGAGGGTCACTTGGGGGCCCAAATGGGAACAATTTGATATTTGATAAAATTTCAAAAATGTTCCTATAAAATAGAAGGCTTAGTGTATAATGCTTTGGTTTGTAGTAATTTTAGGGCATTGAGAACCACCTTTTTCAAGGAGTGACCGTAGAATTAACAATATTCAAATGCCAATCCAGATGGACGTTAAGGCCCCATGCGGCTGTTGTTTTAAATAATACAAGTTCGTAACATTACAACTAAGATTAAAAATCGATTTGCTTTCATTGTTATATCAGATAAAAAGTAAAACGGGTCGAAGGATTTCGATTTAACGAAAGTGCTAGATTAATTTATAGCCTGATATCCCTTGATGTTTTCTAACAATCGAACGGATATAACATAAATATGTATAAATTTTAGTTGGCATATGAAAAACTGACTATACATGTGCCAGCAAAGTTCATACCAAATGCCAATACAATATAAGATAGAAAGACACCAACACCACATAACATAACAAAACATATACATGTACACTAACGTACATTTTGTATTATCAAACGCAAATCTGTTTTAACAGGATAACTCTCATGTAAGTAAGCGCAATAATAATGTTTGCAATTCTTATGATATGAAGTGTCTTGGATAGGTTTTGTGTTGTTGAAAAATACCATAAGCGAATCTCTCTCCTTTGTGGTACTTATTTACGATATCTTCAAAAGTATGTGAAAACGCAAGACTACAGTCGGGAAACAATTAAACCGGAAATATAACAAAGTAAGGCACCTTTTCTAAAGTCATGTGATACAAACTTTTCAATGGCTCAACACATATGCAAAAACCTGTAATACTAAAACAGGGGTTTCAAAATGTACATTTGTTAATGAAGTACATTTCTGTCTTTCAGAGTGTAGTCTAAACACATTTGGGCCAAACTGTGCAACGACATGTTCCTGTCGCACTGGTGATTGTGATAGAGACACTGGTGAATGTGTTACATCAGGTTGCAAAAAAGGTTGGGTCGGACCGTCATGTTCAAAGGGTGAGTAACATGCACACAAACAATCTATAATTCACAAGCACAAATAAATTCAGAAAAAATGATGAACTTGAAAACTAAGCATGCAATCGGTATACGTAGAGTAAGCTTAAGAGTGAATCAACCAATCATCTTATATTGATAATTGTCAATGTTGTATTACAATTCAGCTGAACATAACCTGTTGATTATAACTAAATATGACTTTGAATTATTCAGCAGGGATTAAGAGAGATGAAAATTCGAAGATCATTTCAAGAAAATGCAATCGATTATATTGCATGACGCAGATACGAAAAGTGACCAACTATGCATCGACATACATTTATTAATAGCTAACCTGGTGCCTAAATAATGTTTTGTTAAATCGTTTCATGATTATGGTACACAAAAATACCCACTCAGCATTCGAAGATGTCAACAAACATATATAAAATTCAATTAGTTTGTAATTAGTTGAAATCAATATTATTTTGATATAGAAGGAGTAAAGTATAGTAAAAACTGCAATCGTGATGCCTGGTACTTATTTGTTTACTCAGTTTCAAGATAAACAATATTGATGTAATATTGTGAGATATTATCATTCCTACAACAGCGTGTGGCCACAATCGATTTGGGAATGATTGCGCAAACGAGTGTCATTGTAACCAAGGTGGATGTGACAGTGAAACAGGAATATGTGCATTGTCAGGGTGCAAAGATGGATGGATAGGTAGTTCATGCAGTATAGGTAAAAAAAGGTTATTTATAGTGTATGCATTATATACCTATATAGATCTATGTATAATTTCATTATTTTTTTAAATATGATAATAAGGCTGTTGGGCCAATTTAGCAGTGGTTTACCTAAGTGTTACTTTGCATGTTCTTGTTTAATGACTCATTTGCATGCATTTCCTGCCAGAAAGTACTGTCTCCAGTATTATTACAATTATTTAAAGGTTCTCTTTAGAATAAAATATGATATGATTTATTAGTCACATATTTTTTTTAATTATGTAGAATACAAAAATGCAATCTGATTCATGCGTCCAATAAATATGATATTTATAAGAGGAAGAAGCCAAAACTCTGAGTGAAACAACCCGTCCCGAACCCCATATCTTGCTCGAAGCTGCCGTCATCAATGGACACAAGAGAAGAGTAAATTTGAATAGACAAGACTTCAGCCATTCAAGGCTACAGAGCCAAAGCGGGAAACGGGGACGAAAAATCCACGATGGTTATGATGTACAAAAACCATACCCAATAATATTATAAAATTGTCTAGCCAAATTTTAAAATGTGCGAACTAACACACTTACATGTATTTTGTTTCCCTTTTTAGCTCACCTGTGCCCAAAACTTCAAACGTCTTCAAATAAACTAGAAGGCCTAGAGCATTATGCTTTAGTATATAGTAACTTTATGGCCCGGAGAACCAGGTTTGTTCAAGGCGTGACCCTGGGGTCAAAAGTCAGCTCTAGGGGAAGGGGATTCAGAATTGTTAAATAAAGGGGCTTGACACCCGATGCGCCACTAGGGGGCCAAAAATGGTGAAATTTTGACAAAACTTCGAAAATCTTCTTCTTATTAACTAGAAGGACTAGAGCTTAATGCGATGGTATGAAGTATCTTTAGGACATGGAGAACCAATTGTGTTCAAGGCGTGACTCTTGGGTCAAAAATAGGTTACGCGTTTTGCGGCCAAATTTCAACACTATATATATAGCAACTATGTTAACTTTTATAATTTCAGCTTCTTTTCCCAAATCAATAGACCAATTCTATATAAACTTGGTATGAAATATCCCTTGGGGAAGGGACTTCTTATTTTTTTAATGAAGAGGCTAGGCTCCCATGAGGCATCACTTTGGGGCCAAAAGGGGGGAAATCTGATACAATTCTAAAATTCTTCTTCTAAAAAATACTAGAAGGCCTAGAGCTTAATGCGTTAGTGTATAGTAATTTTAGGGTATGGAGAGCCAAGTTTGTTCAAGGCGTGATCCTGGGTCAAAAATAGGTTACACGTTTTGGGGTCAAAGTTCAACACTATGGCAAATATGTTAACTTTACACTTTTTCGACTTCTTGTCCAAAACTATTTAGCCAATTAAATCCAAACTTTGTTGAAGTCATCCCTAGGGAAAGGGGGTTCAGATTTGTTCAAATGATGGGTTTAGCCCCCATGGGGTGCCTTTTCGAAGCACAAATGCGGAAAAATTTGACAATTTCAAAAATCTTTTTGTTAACTTGAAGGCCTAATGCTTAATGATGGGCCTCTTAATTGTTTGCTCAAATGAACCACTTGCCTAATGGTAAGAATTGCTCACTGCTTATTCCAAATAGGCATAGTAAGCTGTTAGGTTTATGTTCAGTTTGTAAGCAATAGATACATTATTTATTAATTTTATGGCTTCCCCTTCAGCTAATTACGGTTGGGTAGCCTGGGTTGGCAAAACAAATTGCCTTCCTAGGAGGAAACTGTATCCAGTGGTAAATTTGGTTACTGGGAACACTAGGAAAGGGCAACTTCGCTATTGCTTATAATAGCAACAGGCCATCTTAGAGGTGGCCCTGGTAGACATGACGAGCTATTGTTTTAGCTCACCTGAGCCGAAGGACTCATGTGAGCTTTAGTCGTCATAAATCGTCCGTCGTCGGCCTAAATTTTTTCACATTTTCAACTTCTTCTCCTAAACCATTGGACCAATTTCATCCAAACTTGGTAGGAAGTATCTCTAGGGGACGGGGATTCTGATTTGTTCAAATAAAGGGGCTCGGCCCCATGAGAGTGCAAAAGGGGATTTTTTTTTTACAAAACTTCAAATGCTTCAGTAAATGAAGTAACTTTAGGGCATGGAGAACCAAGTTTGTTCAAGGCGTGACCCTGGGATCAAAAATAGGTTTCGCTTTTTGGAGTCAAGGTTCAACACTAGCAGATATGTTGCCTTTTCTCATTTTAACTTCAAAAGTACTGGACTTATTTTATCAAAACTTGGTAGAAGTCAGCCCTGGGGAAGGGAGTTCAGATTTATACAAATGAAGAGGCTCTGTCCCCACGGGGCGCAACTTCGGGGCCAAAAGGGGGAAATGGAAATGTGACCAAATTTCAAAAATCTTCTAATAAAGTAGTACACCTAGAGCTTAATGCTTTAGTATGTATCAACTATAGGGCATAGAGAACGAAGTTTGTTCAAGGCGTGACCAAAGGGTCAAAACTAGATTACGCATTTTGGGGTCAAAGTTCAACACTATATTGTATAGCAGATATGTTTTCTTTACATATTTTAGCCTTTTTCTAAACCTTCTTGACTTATTTCATCAAAACTTGAAAGAAGGCATCCCTACTAGAAAGGGGTTCAGATTTGTTCAAATGATGGGGCAATTGGTGCTCATATCAACTACAGTCATCATAACAGATGTTTCGTCACGTTTAAATCACGTTGATCCCATTTCAATCAACTTTGTAAGAACTATCTTGTATAAAAATAACTCCAATGAACACTACCAAGAAAAATAATCATGAAGACTAAACTTCAGGTGAGCGCGTCAAGGCCCGTTGGGCCTCTTGTTTATCATTTTCTTTTAACATAAACTAACATAACAAATTACGTGCGTTTTGTCAATAAAAATACACATTTAACTGAGGTAAATTCGTGGTTTTGATCGACACAGAATAGGCAGATCAATTCGTGGTACTAAGCCAACAGCAGAAGCGATAGGCCATGTGATAAAAATACAAGCAAAATTGCAAACTGAAACATATCATCAACATGTATATCCTCAGTGTGAGAGAAATTCTTCTCAGTTTCAAAAGCAAGGCGTTATTCTTAATCACAATTATATTGACATAGCCAAATTAAAGAGAATGAGAGGGATACGAAGACATCATGATTTAATTCCAAGAATATGCTACTTTCCTGTTATATGTAATATGTCACTCGCCATGGTGACACCATGTCTATACAGACAGATACATTATTAGTTAAGTTTGACATATGGACTATTGACAGAAAATTTTCAGAAATGGACAGCGAAATCCGCCCGAGTATCAATATGACTGGACAATATCCTAACAGGGGACCATATTTTTGTTTTGACAATGTACAGGGTTTCCTGTGCCGGTTATATTGTTTTGTTGAGTAATTATTGTTATGAAGACTTATGTGTCCGAAAAATCAACATATTAAAAGATGCATATTATCAATTAAGATATTACAAACATATTATGAACACTCCTCTAGAATTGAATGTTTCACGATATAGGTAAGTAGATGTGTGCATTGATGTGTTACCATACCGCGAGCACCTGGTTTCGCTTCTTGTTTTTAAATAAAACTTCATTATGTTTCCTTTATGAGTTAATACACGTATGATGGATTTTTCAATGTGGGCGTCCAATGTTTTCCTTTTGTTTGCCCATATATATGGACTTACCGCTTTACAATAACGCCTTGGTTTTTCGAATTACTTATTTCGTTGCAATTTGTAATTGTTTTAATAGTGATTAAATATATAAACTAAGAATCCTAACATTTTAAGAAAGTTTGTCTATTAAGTAGAAAACATATTAATATTCTTTTTTTATTTTTGTTAGGATGTAAACATAAAAGATTTGGACCAGGTTGTAAGCAAACGTGTGCTTGTCTTAAGGGAGGATGTAACTCTAGAAATGGAGTTTGCGACATACCCGGTTGTCAAAATGGATGGAGTGGAACGTTTTGTAACCAAGGTACTTGTTTTAGAAGTTTAATGATATTTAAACTTGAAATATACATACAGTGTATAGGCCCAGAAACGGGTTTCTTGTCCAATTGTGATATTTTTGTTGTGTATCTTGCCGTGCGTGCAACGTTTGCAATATTGTGCGAACATCATGCGTGCGGTTTATAAGAATATATGCGATGATTATTCTAGCGAGCTTTGATGTATCTATCATAGTGTGTATCGTTTTTACTTTATTGTGTTTATTGAATCATCTTTAGCACTGGATTTAGATTACCCTACATTTATGTTTTCCGCACTGGATTTAGATAACCCTACATGTATGTGGTCCACTGTCATCAGTTTAACACATCTAAACAGGTTAGATATTTTCTATATAATATGTAAAGCCACTCTTTCAAACAATCGAACACATGTGCTAATTGATTTCACTTAAGAGAATAAACGTTTATTTCATTTAAGTGTAAACTATTTGCATTTAAGTGTAAAAGATATGGGTTCCCCTGTTACCTGTGTGAAAAGTAAATTTAACAGCAGCAGATGAAAGGTTGGGAAGTAACAAATGCCCTCTAGGATCTCTACCACGGTGCGGTGTGGTAAGAGTATCAAAGCTAATGTTATGAACATGTCTCTATTATATGTGTAACATGATCATCTAATTCTACACATTTCATGTTTATTACAAACGAAACTCTTAAGACTTTTGAAAGCTTTAAACTTAATAAGTATGAATACGAGTATGAACTGTGCGGAGTTGGGCATTATTGAAAGGGGAATTTGATTTGAAACTACATTGTTTTCACTTGAGTTTGGATATTGTCTTGGTTTTATGTATTTGATACTTTAATGTATTGTTTGAAATAATGAATTTAAGATCAATCTTTTATTTTAAACAGTTTTATTTTTGGAATCAGTTACTTAAGATAATACAGGGTGATCCATAATAGTTGATAACTTTTCGATTTTCTCTATAATTATAAATAAGAATGACACACTTGTGCATTAAGTATCATTTTTATATGTGAACCTCAAAGTTTTGTATGAGTCTTAATGTTTTATTCTGTATAACTTTTTAAAGATTTTAAATGTTTTACAAACAACAGGGCAAACAAACATATTATGTTCAAGATGATCCTTTTTGGGAAATTACAACGTCGTGACTTCGTCGTTGTAATTTTCAAAATTAAAGTCTGGTTTTTCTTTACCCCCAAACTCGACAATAATGATCCAGTTTCTTGAGATTTCATTATTATAGTATGTATTGCAGTTTTGATATAGAGGATCTGTGATGAAATTCCATTTCGCTAAAATTTAAAGAATCCATGACGAGTTTTATGGAAACTCATAACAGATTCTTATTATCATATGCCTCATATTAGAGGCGTTCCTTTTAATGTTATCATAAAAATGCTTTAAATGTGTGAAAATAAGTTCCAGTACTACAATGCCTTTCCGTAACAATGAATTAAGACGTCAAAATATAACTACGTGACGTTATAATCAATTAAAAGTCAATCGGAACAGAACGGGTGTGTGCCATGTAGCCAATCAAAACAGCTTTAGATAATAATGTAACGTGTTGCATATCAAATAGCTATTAAATGGCTTTATGCAATTGAATAACACTATAATCATATGAATTTTTTTTTTATCAGATGGATGTCATTTCTGAATTCTCCTAATAACAAGTTATCTGAGATTGAGTCTATAAGTATAGCTGTACCATTTCTTCAGCTTTCTGTTTTGGCGTCGCCATATTGAAAAACCCAAATCACAGTTTGATGATGTAATCAAAGCAAAAACATAATAATGACGACATATCTACCCTACATTTTAGTTCATGAAAATCTATGGAATCCACAGATTAAAATGATATATAGTTTGGTAGTATATCATTAAAAAATAAGGATTTCAGAGCAAATCGAAATGGTATCAGATATTATGGATTACCCTGTATCTTTGTCATATTGAAGTTATTCATTTCCTTATATGTTTTGAAGTCAAACATATTAAGTTAAAACATATTTCAACTCAAGAACTTTAAATTCCTGCCTGGTGTAGGGTTATTATATTCCAGTCTAACTAAGTTTAAAAAATTAATACATTTCCACATGTTTGCCTAAATTTAATTAGATATCAATTCCTTTTATTTCTGTAAGTAAGATTTTTACTCATAAGAGGTTTATGGTCAGAAGTCCTAAACCCCCAAGTTAAAATTCGTGCTTTATCGATATAACAATAATCATTGTCAGACTTGGGGCCGATTACATTGCAATGTAATCGATTACAATTACAATTACATTGCAATGTAATTATTACAATTACAATTACAATTACTTTTTTTTTTAAATGTAATCGATTACATTACAATTACTTTGAAATGTAATCGAT
>JAUMGZ010076010.1:0-18278 GCA_032359645.1 Pododesmus macrochisma | reverse complement strand
AAAATCATTAAAACCAGAGAAGCCGTTGGCAACAAACTTCATTTGTTCAACAAACCGCTCAATTAATATGAGATAATGTATTCATTTGGAATATAAATGCTCAATTTACTAAGAAAATTAATATGGTCTCCAGTTAGTGCAAATCTGTTAAGTGCACAGTGCATAATAGATATCCATTTTATGTAGTATAACATTTATGTGTATGTCTAAGATGACATATTCCTTTAATTTACAGCTTTTAAAAGCACACTACAACATCCTACTTCCATGCAGCATTCAATTTGTTAATCTCAATGTTTCCAATTACATTGAATGTTTTTTTGTTTTTGAGACTACCATCCTTTGTTTAAAGCATTCCTTCTTTATTTGAGTAACCATTGGCAAGAAATTTCTTGCAGAGTTCCATTTATTAACATACACAACACAATCCAGCTCAGAAAGCCACATGCTCCCTACTAGTCAATTCATCATTTGGATGAGACCTAGGCATATAATCCTCTTATCCAAACAACTTCTACTCATAAATCTGAGTAAATGAGTGTATATTTCTATGTATGTCTAGGAACATCTTCCATATTCAACATACACAAACCACTTCCTTTAAGTTCGTTTATCATATCTAGTGAAACATAGTGTAGCGATACTTGGTTTGTTAAGGTGGTCTAGGAATTACAGTAGTGTGAAATGTAGTAATTAATATTCTCTCTTGATTACTAGACGCAAAATAATGATGCCTCCATCACAGATCCAATTCTCCAAGTCTTATGCAATAAATGATTTAGCTAATAAATTATAGGTCTGACCAGTACAGGTCTGACCAGTACAGGTAACAAGTCAATAATAAACACCTGTAATACAATCATTGACTGGTACGTCTGTCAATATACCAGAAGCTACATGATTCATCATCAAATTACTGTATACTGGAGCAGTATTACATAAGTAATTCACAGTATGTTACACAGCAAACAGTCAGATTATAATGAAATCAACATCTAATTGTATGTATTGAAGTTTTCATGGTGTTCAAATGTCTGGGCATTATGTATAACATAGTCTGTTTCAAGCTTCCACTTAATGACCATGTCTGCTGTCAATACAGTAGCACATCAAGGATCAGCTGGATTCTCCAGTGACAAGGTTAACTACTGCTGGATCAATGCTCCTTTAACTGACATTGTACCTTGATTATTACTGAGAATAATCTCCTATTAAATAACATATAATGTGGTGACATTGTTCCCTAGATTATTTTATACATTGTATATATATGGTATATTTATAGTGATCAATAAATCAATTTTCTCTAAATCCTTGTTAGGCTTGATTGGTATGAGATTTTTCATGAAAAGCCCAATTTTTTAATTTTTGTTTATTCCGGCACCTTTAACATAAGTTTCATAAATTTTGTCATTTTTGTTTGTTTATTGGGATTTAGCGTCCCTTTAACTCGTGCATAGATCATATTGAGATAGTGTCTGCTTGCGACAGTGCGCACTTGTGGAGACTTTATTGTGCTGTACATGTCTCACTGAAATATCACGCCGCAGAAACAGCATCAGATACATCATACACACCATGTACAGAAATGTTGCTAAGTAGTAACATATACATGCTGATATTGAGCTCCTTAAAGTGTTAAATGACTGTGGTGATATCTAATTAGCTAGATGATATATCCATCAGTCATTGGTGGAGAATGCTTAGACAGAACAATTGTCATGTAATGTATTCATTTTATATCAATAAAGAATAAACAATACAGTGCAACCAGCTCTAGCGACCACCTCTATAAAGAGTTTGTTTGTTTGTTTTATTGGGGTTTAGCGTCCCTTTAACTCATTTTAGGTCATATCGAAACGGTGTCTGCTTGGGAAAGTTCGCACTTATGGGTACTTTATAGTGCTGTGTCACTGAAATATCACATCGCAGAGACATTGACATGATACTTCATTGGTCACATTATACTGACACCGAGCCAACCAGTCCTTCTCCTTCCCATAAGTGCTGCGTGTTAAGCAGGGAGCAAGAAGAGTGCCCAGTTTTAATGTCTAGGGATATGGCGCCACCAGGATTCAAACCAGTGACCTTGGATTCTCTTCACTAGTGAACCGACACGAGGTGAACACGCTCACCACTCAGCCACCGCACCCGTACCTCTATAAAGAGACCATCTGTACACAAATACCATTAAAATTAGGTCCCTTGAAGTCTAATTACACTTATTTTTACCTGTATATAAAGACCATCTCTATAAAGAGAACATCTGTACATAAAGAACACCAAAAGCAGGTCCCTTGAAGTCTAATTACACTTATTTTTACCTGTATATAAAGACCACCTCCATATAAAAACCACTTTTTCTTCTTGGGTGGTCTTTATAGACGGGTTTGACTGTACTCATTTGGCCTTTACAGCCCTCGATATCAAACTGTTAGTAAATGTGTAGAATTGGCTGTGCCACTCTATTTACAATTTCAACGATGTTCATAGGTCTAGTTCTTTGATTTTTTTTTATAAAAAGAATTAAATGTTTAACTGTGACCATTGACCAATAGATGTTTTTCGATTTACAGCCTTTGGTAATAACTTAAAATATGAGACACATAAGGCTTTAATGTCTATCTGGTTGCAGCAGCACTGTAATTTTATTTAATGGCATGGATAACCTATTTTGGATCCAAGACTCATGCCTGAACAAACTTTAATGTACATGTCCTATTGGTGTTACAAATGCATGCATAAACCTCTAGGCCTTCTAATTTATTATAAAATCGATTCCCCCTTATTAATTCCCTAGTTACACCCCTGGGGGCAGAGTCCCATCATTCAAACAAATATATATCCCACTCCCCTTATGATGTTCCTTACCAAGTTTGCCTGCAATATTGTCTAGTGGTTTTGGAGAAGAAT
Organism: Pododesmus macrochisma; assembly: GCA_032359645.1. Taxonomy (NCBI): domain Eukaryota; kingdom Metazoa; phylum Mollusca; class Bivalvia; order Pectinida; family Anomiidae; genus Pododesmus; species Pododesmus macrochisma. Next base: position 15,365 of record JAUMGZ010076010.1, on the reverse strand, counting down.
TTGAAAATGTGAAAAGCTAACAATGTCATATTGACAATTATATTGTATGACCCCTAACAAATACAACTTATTTTTCCCTCTAGGTCAAAACTTGCAAAAACATTAAAAACCATGCAACAAGGTTATTACGCATAGTAGCACTGAAGCTTTATGCCTTCTTGTTCCGTAAGAAGATTTTAAAAAAAAATCAGAAAAAGTTGAAAATGTCTCAACAAATCAATTGTTGTTACAGTCATAAATGTTGTATTGTCAGAAACATATCTAAAAGGGAAGCATAGAAGGAACTTGGAAAATAAGACACCTCTAGTATGGGAGCACAAGAGGAACATCTTAAGCAAGTTTCACACAACTCAACCTAGCTAGTTGTTTAAAAGTAATTACAAAATCTCAACCTATCAGAGGAATCTGTGGCAATTTTGAATTTAGTTCCATAACTTTGGACACATCTCTTTAAAGGAAAAGGAACATTCACAGCAAATTTGATCAAATGTACTGGGTAGTTTCAGAGAAAATGTCAAATATGTTTCAGTCAATGAATGACCACAGTGGCTATATTGGACTGAAATGGACACAAGTCTTAATGGGAACCATGAGAGGAAGTTGCTTGTAAATCTGCTCAGTTGTTTCAGAGAAGATGTAAAAAAATATTTCAGCTTTTCAGATGCAACAAGGTCATGTGACATTGAATTGAAATTGGAAAACTTGATTCAATTCTAAAAGATGTCCATATAGAGAAGTAAACACAGCAAGCTGAAATTGTACTAAAAATTGGCTCAGCAGTTTTTGAGGAGTAAACAGTTTAACAGTAAATGATGGACGAAAATCTACAGACTGACAACAGTTAATGTCATGGATAATTCAAAAGTCACTTGGACATTTTTGTGCATGTCCAGGTACACCAATAGCACAGAACTGGCAGACTGAAACTCATATCACTTACCTCCGAGGAGTCTGTGATCGTGATCTTGGCGTCACTGTGCCGTTTTATGGGAAAGCTCACTGTAGAGGATACAGATGACCTGTGTGATATTTCATCCTCCATGTCCACTGGATTGTCACTTGATATGGTTACCCTGGTAACAAAGACATTATACCATAAGCAAACATGTGACATGAATCCATAATTTATTTCAATATTAAGAAAGTATAGACCCAGTCTGACGGGGTTGTTACCTTAGCAATAGAGATGTATCACCACGGTGATAACAACATAGAAAGTAAACTACGACTTCAAGATGAATCTAGTTTAAATACAAGCTTATTTTTGGTTGGTTATTATATGTACAATAAATGAAAAATCTTGGAATGTTTTGCTTATAGAATATAATATTCATCAAATTGAAATCACTGAAATACACAAGAACTATCTGACTATAATTAAGAGTTATTTAAACAATGCACATACTTTTTATGTACATATCTTCTATGCAAATGACAACACACATCACCAAAATTGCACATTTTCAAAGTGAATAATAATACAAATCTTGGATTTCTGCAAAGTGTTGGTGTTAACATTGGTGGCACACTTCTCTAAAGTTATACTGTCCGATTTTCACTGTGTATGTGTAAATATTCTACAAGAAACCCAGTCATTCTTCCATCATATACATAATGAACTAAAGTTTGTAACATCTGTATTTAAATCAAGTATTTGATAATAACTGTTTCCTACATTATCAAAAAAGTTTAGAATAATTGTGATTCAATGTTCTATAATGAAAGTTTTTCTATCCTTCAAATTTTAGGACTCAACAAAATTTATATGTTATTACTCAAAATCATGCATCTACTTTCTAATGCACAATATAACTAATAGTGAGTCATTCTTACTAATCTCAGTGAATGAATTATAAATAGTCATAAATAATACAACTAAACGTTACTAAACATGCCTAAAACTTCAAAAACAGCACACTAATTAGACTTATATAAAAATCTAAATTAAAATCAAAATTATTAAACACTAACACTAAACTACTATATGTACAACATAATCAAAAACATTTTTAAACCAGTTAGTCAAATTCATAACTAGAGGTGTCACCAAGATGGCTGATTTATACTCCTGTTTCAGTCAGGTTATGTATTTCATGACATCAGATATATACTTACACCTATTTTGTAAAAGGGTCATAACTCATGTCATGTTAATGTACAAGTCTAGTTATCTCCCCTTGAAATTGTTTGAACAGAATTGTTTTCCTTCATGAACACCTTCATATAGTGTTGTATACCTAGCTATCATTGTGTAAAGTTTCATTGAGATCTACAAAAGTGTGAAGAAGGAGTTGCACTTAAGAGATTCATAGCATGTTAACATACATGTCTAATTATCTCCCTTTGAAATTGTCCGAATGAAAACATTTTCCTTTATGCACATCTTCATATGGTGTACATACTATCAGTGTGTGAAGTTTTACTGAAATCCATTAAACAGTACAGGAAGAGTTGGGCTTACGAGATTCATGACATGTAAATGCTAAAGTCTAATTATCTCCCCTTAAAATTGTTGGAATGAAAATATTTTCCTTCCTGCACATCTTCATATGGTGTACTATCATTGTGTTAAGCTTTATTGAAATCCATTTAACAGTGTAGGAGGAAGTGTTTACTTCTTACTGTACAGTTAAAATAATTGGGTAAAATTGAATTAGTATATATAGTACATAATTTTACTGCAAATTGATAATTAATCTCAAATATTATACAAAACTGGAACTCTTATGGTTTAATGAACTAAATATCTTCAAGCACGCTTTAGCTAGGATGTGTTTTCTTGTAACAATACTTACTTAAAGGTAGAATTAAAGGATAATGTCTTCTGCACCATTTAGGCATTAAAGAACTTGTAACAATGTGAACTCATAATGACCAGTTTTACTACTCACAAATCCTCTAAATGTACACTTAATCTATACCTTTCTTCTTTTAACTTTGTGAAACTGACATGAACTTGAATTTATTAGAAGAAATGTATCTCTGAGATTGAATAAAAAGATCAAACAAAGTAAATGATTGTCCTCATAGATCAGAAGAATTAAGAAATTTCTATGAGACCATCAGGAAATGAGAACACATCTAATTTAAAATGAACTTGTTAACTTTCAAAAACAGTTGTCATGATATCAAACATTTAATAATTAAATTCCTACCATCATTTTCATTAAAATCTTTTTAAATATGTGTGACTAATAGTTGATGTCAATCACCATGGTGACAGCTTATGAATGAGGTCATAATGAAGATTGTATAGTGCTACCTCACCAACACTTCCCCTCCACAGACTGTTATGACTGTGTCACATCATAACATGATAGAAGATATAATTGTCTACTACTGCTAGTTCTTATAGCTATTCATCACTTATATCCCCCCCCTGGATTTTGACTCAAGACAGTGCAATTTATTGTTTTGGAAAAGTCTAATTAAAATTTTAGGGGTCAATGGGTTAAAAAAAATACTTGACCTAATATGTATATGTAAGACATAACAAATATTTTTGTAATGATCAACACTGACAACCCTATATAAAGTAGAAATTCTGTAATTTTAATCATTTCAGTATGTTAATGTTTTTTTTGTTTACATTGATAAGCCCAAGATTGATTTCCTAGCGATATGTTGTTAGATTATATTGTACTTTTGGTTTTATAAGAAAGTACATGTAGAGGGTAAAATTGACTAATGGGGTGTCTGAACAAGCCTGACACACTTAAAAAACTTAACACACAAAAAGTTCCATAAATTTTAGACAAAACATATAACAGAGATGTATATATGAAATATTTACCTTGGGATCAGACTATGGAGAATGCTTTTCAAAAGTTAGGGAAATATAAAAAAAATTATAATGCAAGTATGCACAATGAATTCTTGTCTCTTCACTTGAGTTATTAATTGTCAAAGAAAAATTCTAAAAAACAAATGTGTTCTAAGTTCATGCAAAATCATATAGTTTGATACCTTTTCCTCCTAAAAGCAGGTCCCAAGAAGAAATTACTGAAATATGTTCAAGGGAAAAAAGGAAATCAACAAAACCTAGTACAAAGTTTGAACACAAGGTGATTGTGACTTCCTCCCCGAGTGCATTGCTGCATTAATGAGTAATCTTTAGATAAAATTTTAGCAATACTTGTTGCTGTCATGACAACTGATTTAAAACTAAAAGAAAGCTAGACTATGGTGGTAATGTGTTTACAGAAAGATATATATCTAAAGTAAAAAAAGTCTTAATTTATGCAAAGTTCTGTATACAATATAACATTCACTGTGACATACATAATAAAATTGAAAAAGATTTCTTTTCTTCTATATCGTTATGAAAAAAACTAATTTAGCAAAATATAAACACTTACAAATTCAATCTAAAACAAGTATTGCTTTAGGAATATGTAATAAAATGTGTTGTCATTAAAAATAAATACTTATTTGTCAAAACTTAGTGACCATGAATTTGGTTTTAAAACATATTTGAAAATCAAAATAATAACAACATTTAGTTTAGTTGATACACAATGTAATTGTGAGATTGTCACATGTTAGAATGGACACATGAGGTGGAAACAGAGCATATAAAGTTTTTTCTATTAAATCTTTACCTTTATGAACACCTTTGAATATTGAGTTATCTCCCCTTGTACTTTTTTATATACTGGTACTAGGAAGGTTTCATTTATTTACCTACAGTAACTTTTAATTTCATAGTACCATATCATTCAAACTCATTATTTTTACTAGGACTCCAATCTTGTGAATTGAGTTTTAACTATAAAATGAATAGTTTCAATCCCAATTACTTCCCTTGTCAGTTGCAATAATTTCTAATATAATAGAACACAAACATGACTTATGTTATTTTTGTAATGTTTGAAGCTAAAGTATAAAAAATATGATTTATGGTTTCCAATTAAACTAAGTTTTGATTAAAATATTGCCCATTACTGAAAGCAATAATTAAAGCAAAACGTATTTCCATTGCCAAAAAAAATGTACAAAATTTCTTGTTCAGGGTATAAGCTCACCTGTCTTAGTGATAAACATGTTTTTTTTTTTGGTGATTTGAATAACTAATTTAGTCTATGTCTAGTGATTTCAATTCTGATTGTAAATTATATTAAATTTTTCATTTAATTTATCAAACATATTATGACTTATTAAGTCCTAATTTGAGAATGAATTACAAACCCAATAAGGTCTCATGCAGTCAAAAAATTATTCATTTTAGTCCGAGTTATGAAATTGTGCTTTTTTCTTTGCTTTATGCCCGTTTTATTAACTTTCATTTTTCACAAAGACAATAATTTTACAAATAGTTTATCTTTTTCAGTAAAATTCTAATTATTTTCATATACATGAATATAACAGATCATATATAGTTGATCATTGGTTGGTCCACTCAACGTCATTACATTCAACACTTACTAATAGTGTTGGGAATCACTTCAAATTTCATGATCAATCATCACTTTTTTAAAACGATCGATCATCGACTAATGATCGACTAATTTTGAATGTATTCAATAAAATAAATGGCTTTAATTTTGCTTTTATTAAAAGGTAAATGAAGGTATTTTTTTATAAACTTTATATTTGTGACTGTCAGTTTTCACTCGAATTCATTTAAACCATTCCCCTGAACTTCATTTTCACTGATCATTTGATTTGATTGGTTAATATTCTACTAAGTATCAACATATATTAATGAGTTTCATTGAAAATATATTTTTAAAATGTTGAGAATTTGAGTGCTTTGTTTTATCATTTATAAATAATAGTTTCACTTCCAACTTCCAATATTGTTATTTGGAGACAAGGGTTTCTTGTGTGGCATTTTATTCGGGAACAAACTAGTTGTTTTCCACATTTCTCATTGAATAATAAAATTACAAAGTTAGAAAATAAATGTAATAAAATACAGACGTTTGCTGTGACGATAATAGGCCCAGGTTTCTACTTTGAACTGTTAAAACTTTGCACAGTGTCAATAAATTCTCCGATCACTCTGGGATCAAAAGTTCCTGTGTCAGGCACTCCTTTTGAATTTAAAACAGTGACAGACATTTGTCCACCCAAGTTGGATATGGAGTATGTTTGATGCAAATAATTCGGCTTAAAATACAAGTTCAACAGTTAAAAGAACTAGTCGTTATTTCAGAAAAAACTGATCGATTAATCGATTTTCCAGAACAAACGAGGTGATGTCCACAGCATCGATTATTCGAAACAGCAGTACTTACTAACAAATTAGGTTTTATATTTTTGTGTGAATTAAAACCAATTGTAAGTTGTATTTACCTACAAAGATGATTAAATAAAGTCATGTAGGCCCATATTTCTACTTACTGTTCATGTTCATATTGGGATGTGTTGTCATGACGACTACCTCCATTTAAGTCTACCCCACTATCTTCATCTGGACTATAAATGTCTGATGGCTGTAATAGATATTAAGCAATAAATCATATTATCAAGTTTTCTATTAGCGCTATATATTCATATGAAAAATAAGATGAATAATAGACAAACACACACAACGTGGGCATAATAATTCAAAATGTGTGAATGAGAAAATGTATTAAGTTTGATATACATTATATTGACAAAAATGTGGCCAGTGTCTCAAACAAAAAATGTATGCTAAATCAAAAACAAGTCTTTATTTGGGTTGAATATCTTGTCAAACCCAACTTACAGCTTTACCTAAGAGTCAGGGATAACCCTGTGTTGACAGTAATACTTCTATTTACCTTAGCTGTGTAAGCATGGATTTCTGCTACTGCCTGTAATGTTTCAGATCCACTTCTTGTGTCCACATAGGAAGGTCTTCGTGAGAATATCTTATTCTTTTCTGAACTTAGCAAGTCCTCGTAGGATGAACTGTGACCTTTACTGAGACCTTTACTGCTATGTAACAATGGTACACCTCTGAAAAAATTGTATTTTATTTCAAAATCTCTTAAAACAAAATTTATTCAATAGAAATGAGAATTACATTCAAATTTTAACAGGATAATTTTTGATTTGTAGAAAACAAATTTGCATTTGTTTAGCTTCAATTAAACCATACCAAAGATAATAAAGCAAAAACGGATTTTTATTATATCAGTTGGTAACATTATTTAAGTGGAAAGCAATAAATTTCAAATATCCAGTTTTCCGGTTGAGATAAACATACATATACATCCGAACATTAACAAAATTCAAAGGAATAAGGAACCTACTGCTGATACCAATAAATAGTACATCTGGAACAAAACCATGCTACACAAGGTTACCTCAAATCCCCCGTTGACAGAGAGTGAAGTTTAGACGAGGCCAGAAGAAGATCTTGGGAGTGATAAGAACTAGTCAGACGTGATAATCTCTCCTCAGCTGACGATGACGAATTAGACGGTCCAGGAACTGGAGACACGCTACGTCCTCGATTACTGTTCAGGGTTCTGGCAGACGATGAAGAAGAACCAGGGAAGGGAGACGACTCTTGGGAGGAGGATATACTTTCCTATGTAAATAACCAACATGAAATTTAAACGATTTAGTTCAACATGTTATAATCAGTGTTTAAAGACTGTTTCTACACAAGAAGATGACGGACCACTCATTTATTCTTACAAATTAGGGATTGTAGTTATAGATTAATTCAATGTAAAATAGTCTGAGGGTTGTGGTGTGTATACCAGTACACATGCATGATTGTTAGTGACTTCCCTGTAAATGCAATAATGATTCATATTCATAAGGAATATCTACATACCATAAGCCCTGATTCAATCAAATGTATTTATGACAGACACAATCTATCTTTACATTGACCAATCAGGAAGAGTCTTGCAATATAATTTTATCTAAAGACATTCCAAATAATGACCAATCCGAATGAGTCTTTCAATAAATTATTTTTAAAAAGGTAATCAGTATACTGACCAATGAGAAAGAGTCTTGTAATGCACTGGAATCATCACCGTTAATTTGCTCTATGGCTAACCGCAGAGGTTCAAGGTCACCCTCACTAAGTTTCTGATAATGCATAAAATATATAAGAATCAACACTTTACTTTCATCCAAGTGTTATTAAAAATAGGATTTGCAATTCATTTTAATGATACATGTCAATAATGGCTAATTAATGCATGAAGAAATAAATACATTTTTATCTATATCAATACAAAATATTATTCAATTTTAATAAATTCAATTCTTTATTAAAATTTCAAAAGTGCAGATTAACACTAGTATTCATAAAATATGAACTATATGCAGTTTGTTCTCCAGCATTTCTGACTAATTGTGGATGATTTACCTCACCATAAATAGACTTGTGTCAAATATCATGTTCACGCTGTCCTCTGTCATTAATTCATTAATCAATCAACCAATCAATTAATCAATTAATTACTGAGAGTTGACAATAACTTGAGTTGAGTTTTACCTGTCGACGTGATGGTGCTGATATTGGTCGCTTCTTCTTTTTCTTCCCACTTCTGACACCAGATATGACTGACTGCTGAGGCTGAGGCGTGTAGGGTTCAGAGAGAAGTAATTCACTTGGCTTTGCCTAAAGATGGTAAACAAGATTATAGACTAACAGAGTAAACAATTTAGATAAAAAAATATCTAATAAATTACATTTATTTAATTATATTAAATTTTTTTAAAACTATATTTTTGAACAATTTTATCAAAGAAAATGGAAATTTTGCCTATAAACAATCAAAATTGTTAGATGTTAGCACAACATATTATCTCAGTACTGTTAGATCATAAACGATTTCTAGCAGCCTCTTTTTCCTTCTTGTTACCACCTTTCTATTTCTGTTCATAAAGCTATCAAACCTTTCAATATCTCTCTATCAATTTCATGCTATCAATAGAAAGTCTATCTATCAGTATGTATCCATCAGTTTATTCTATTAATGACATAGCTCAATTTCCTAGTATCATGTTGTACCTTTTGTATAATATTATAAAGTGGAAAGCTTACTTTCAAGTGGTTGTCCCATTCCTGTCTATACCTTTATAGCTCACCTTTATAGCACACGTTACAAGCATCTTTTTATACCTTTTCTATGAGCTCACGATATCTATCAGAAAACTTACCTTCCTAGCATCTTGTTGGCGTCTAAGTATAAGTTCATCATATCTATCGAGATGGCATGGCTGTAGGATATTTCTGATCTCCTTCACAAGAGTAAACTACAAAGACAGATGAACTCTCATAGAATCTAAGGGAAGACATTCTTATATATTTTGTGATGGGCATGAATTAAAACTACAAAACATAACAAAGACAATGAAAACTTGCTAAAAAATAAAGTCTTGTGCTTCAAACCTTGTTTTTTCAAAACAACAGATATACAGCAGATTCTGCTTTATAATGCAATATTACATTATACAAATCTATTTCAGAATATTACATTAACCCAGATTGCTTTTGATCAGGGATCACGTTTGGGGAAGTGCTTTTAGGATTTTTTACACTTTAGAATGTGTGTTCATAAAATTGCTCCATAAAGGCCATAACTACACTGTAACAAATTAACAAAGATCTGCTTCTTCTGCTAGTTCTTTACGTAATATCTCCGTGACTTGTCCAATACTAGACAGCACAATGGGGTCATATACAGGGGATTTATTCTAGAAATTTTTCATTAAACACTTTACCTTAGAATGAGTGTTCATAAAATAGCGCCATAAAGGCCATAACTACACTGTAACACATTAACAAAGATCTGCTTCTTCTGTTAGTTCTTTATGTAATATATCTCCGTGACTTGTCCAATACTAGACAGCAGTCCAATACTAGACAGTACGAGGTGGTCATATACAGGGGATTTATTCTAGAAATTTTTCATTAAACACTTTACCTTAGAATGAGTGTTCATAAAATAGCTCCATAAAGGTCATAAATATCTCTGTGACTTGTCCAATACTAGACAGCAGTCCAATACTAGACAGCACAAGGGGGTCATATGCAGGGGATTTATTCTAGGGATTTTACATCAAACCTTTTACCTTAGAATGTGTGTTAAGTAGTTCCATAAGGGCCATAACTAAGCCATCAACAGAGATCTGCTCCTTCTGGTAGCCTTTCATGTAATATCTCAGTGTGGCCTGCTCCATTTCATTCAGTTGCTCACTGGCCTGTTGCTCTATCATGTCCCATTTAGTGTGGGCCATCGACGACAACATCAGCTGAGACCCAGCACCCTTGGAAAATCCCGTTCTCTATCAAATATCAATTTCATTAAAATATAATTTATCTCATAAATTCTATTTAATGACCATTTCACAACTTCCTGATTTAATTTATTCAAAAGGGTAATACAACCATTAATAATGCTATCAAACAGTCAAATATTTCCGTTTGAAACACAGTCAGAAAGAATATGTGGTAAATAATGTTTATCTCATTGGAAAAAAAAGCAGGGACAATCTTACGTGCCAACTTTTTTGAAATTTTCATGGGGGAGAAACTGCATAGCAAAATCTTAAAATGTCTTTAATACCTAGTATATACAATGACATATATAAATAAAATAGTAGTGTAACACTGACTAAATATAGAAACTTAAAGTGACACCTGCTTGAATAATCAAATATTTTTTCTAAAAATTCTGACTCTGAGGCTTTTTATTAATTCCAATTTTTCTATTTAAAATGCTTAAAATCTTACCGATGACAAAAGTGTGTTGGTCGGTGTCAATGTACTGCTGCCAGATATGCTTCTTCCTGACCTAGGTATACAAACAGAACAGACTTACACTCAATTACACACAGAAATAAGGTGAATGTCAACCACACAAAAATAACAATATAATGATGATCAAACTGGTTGCTTTAAAGCAACTGCAAAAATAATACAAACAAAATTAACACAGTCTCCTTTAAAATTTAAACGTTTGTGACTTTCTAAGGAGATCATTCTGACAGATCAGCCCTGCCCCTAAGACTGTGTTATTATAGGTAGCAGTAAATAGCAGGTTCTGTAATTAAGACAATGAGATGTTATTTTACTAACCTGCTCATTACAGCCTTTGGTCTTGTTTCCTCTTTGTTAATCCACTGTGTCTTATCTATAGTTGTCCGACCGTAAGGAAGTTTTCCTACATCTTTAAGGGTCATCATCATCACCATGGATGTCTTGATCATTCGGACAGCCTCAGCATGAGTTATGTCCAAGAAACTCTGACCATTTACATCCAGTATCTGATCACCAACCTTGAGTAAATGAAATGATCAAATTACAGTTTATTGTTATGGTTGATGTTAGTTACCGGCACGGTGACTCAGAGGTAGAGCATGCACCTCAGGTTCGATTCCTGGCTGTGTCAAACATAAAATGTTAAAATTAGGTTATTTCCTCACTCCCTGCCAAGTGCTCAGCATTACTGGGAAGAAGGAGGACAAGTTGGCTCAATGTCAGGATAATGTGATAGAGTGAAGTGTCATGTCATTGGGTCTGGTGTGATATTTCAGTGAGTCATCACTATTAAGTCGCCATTTAATAGTGTGCACTGTCACAAGCAGACAGTCTCGATATGACCTTAACATGAGGAAAAGGGGACACTAAACCCTAATAAACAAACAAACAACCTGATAAGGGCTGAAAAGCTGACATTTTGTCTCAAACTGAGAATTTAAGGTACAAATTAAATCATGTCAATGTCAAATTTTGTTACTGAGCTATAATACTAATTGCCATTCATCAGTAGTAAGGTAATTATACAAGAACACCTTAGGTCTAATAGTGGCAATTAAAGAAAATGACATATATGTAAATATATCATTACATGAAAATAGGCATATATACATTCATGTTTAATTTTGATCATAAATGCATAAATTATAAACCCCACCATTTTGAACCAATCTGAATCCCTTTTTCCTGAGAATATGCTTTATGGCAAGTTTGTTAATAAATGGTCAAGTTAGAGGAAAAGTTCATTATGAGGAAGGAAATTTAAAATTAAAGTATGGGAATAGTCTATCTTGGACCTTTGGTCTTCATGGAATGAGTTAAAACTATGAATCAAAATTTGATGTTTATGACATTCAAAGCAATGCAATAAATGTAAATATTATCAATAGTATATATATATATATAGAAAATAATTTATACCTTCAATCCATTTTCCTCTGCTACTGACCAACGGTCAACTCCGGAAATGTAAATTCCAAGTCCGTATTCCAGACCACCACGAATCATCAGGCCAAGACTCTCACCATCATCCACTACCAAATTTACCTACAAAAAACACAGTTTATATAAATTTAAACACATTTAGAAACTAAATAATAGAAATATAGATTTAGGTATATTCTATAATTAACAGTAATAATTTTGTTAATTACAGTCAGTACATTTTCGGGTGGTGATTGGTAGATTTCCCGCCTTTAACCCCTCCACGTGTACTGTGTATAATATGTAGCAATATTTAATCATAACGAAAAAAACTAATTCTTACTTGATAGCAGCAATATACAAGAGCTGTTGGAGAACAGCAAAGCTCGCCTATTGAAAGCATTTTTGAAATGAGTGTGATTTGTTATGGGACCATTACATGATATCCCATCTTAAATAATGGTTCAGAAAAAAATTACACGTGGTTGCAATTGTTGTCACACTGTAGTAATACAGGCAATATCTAAATTTTGACATATCAAAGGCCTTGTCTGTTATCTTCTGATTGCAAATAGGGGGAAAAATCATACACAGTTGAGATTGCAGTGTCATAATACATCTGTATACCAAATTTGAACGAAATTGAACAATATTTAAATTTCCACCAATCAGAAGCTATGGCCACCATTTTGGATAACAGATCGAAGAAGAAATTTCCACTATGATTGCATTAAATAAACATTACACCTCAAAACAACCACAATTCCAAATATCAGTATCCTAGTGCATATAATGAGTTATTGATTGAGGCATAGAAAAGTCAAAGTCATTTTGACTTCAAAAATGGATTTTTTTTATAAAAATATTCCCAATTCACTCCATTGAATGAGTCTTAGACCCAAAAACTACCTTCATACCTAATATCAGCATACCAGTACACATATTTGATTGTATACTTAGTTCATTTCAACACTTGCAGCAAAACTTTAACCTGGAAAAAGTTAAGTCCAAAATCATGTCAAAATTCAGTTTATTTTAAAAAATATTTCCAACAATTTCATTCAGCTTAATATTTCCAATTTCACTCTGCTAAATGAATCTAATAAACCCAAACATCTTGCATGCCAAATATCAGCATCCTAGTACACATATTTGATTGTATACGTACTACACTAGTGCATTTCAACACTTGTAGCAAAACTTTAACCTGGCAACGCCAATACCAACACTGACGCTGATGCCAGGGTGATTCCATATATAACCGCCCCTTCTTCGAAAGGCGAGCTAATAAATGACACACAAAAAGAATCATATGAGTAAACATAGAAAAGATGATTTTATTTAATAATTATTAAAATCTTGTACCTTTCTTTCATCACTGCCTTTTAGTAGCAGTAATCCACTCTTCCTTCCCATTGACCCCGCTTCTGCACTGCCGATTTGTTCTAACTCTGGGGGTGGTGAAACAGCCTTACCATAGGGATCAACCCATTTGTACATCTGATGGACTTCAAATGAACCAGGTATTCTCCCCACACGACAGATTACTAGCTCTAAACGCCGGGCTGCCTTGATAATCTGCAATTTGTCACAATAAAGATATTAGGCAATTATGTGTCAGTCTAAAGCATAAACGCTGCAAATTAATATGTATGTAATTAAATGTATTTTATAATATTAAAATAAATGTTATAATATCCGATTTTAAATAGAACAATAAATGGTTGTAAATATGAGCTGCATGTATAAAATTTGACTTACTGCATGTGGCTCATAATTATCAGATCTACAGGCTAAAAATAAAAGTTGTTTGTTTATTTGTATGCATCTACCCACTTTTTTGTGGGCTGAAAAATTTATTTCAAATTTGGATCAAGCAAATGCATGCTTATTTAAAGTGCATATACATTGTACAAGTTACATGTACATGTATACTTAGGAGAACTCAGGGTCATAAATGTGAAATTGCATAAAAATTATCATACTGGCAGATCATGAAGATACAATTTACAATCTGAGTTCATATATCTAAAGGCTAGGCCATGGCCATGGCCAGCTCCTTACATATGACCTTCTTAATTAAATATACCATTATTTTAGATCATAAGGTCCCAGAATAAGATTTTCTTGGCCCATTGTTTATTCTCAAAGACCCATTATTTTTTCAGATGGCCCACACATATAATTATTTCAATAAAAATTATAGACTCATATATATATACATGTACATGTATATACTGGTATGTATAGGAAGGGGGCTATTGACCCATTTTATGGCCCATACTGGTAGTTATTTGGGTCCAAAATAAGACTATGTTGGCCCATTGATTTTTCTCAATGACTCGATCATTATAGTAAAAGCGTAATATACCAACTATATTGTAACCCCAAAATGTTTTAGATTGAGATTGGTTTTCAAGGATATTAATGAAATTCAATTACCATTTGATCACTTTATTTTATTTTATGGGTATATAGTATAATTCAATACTTCTTAATACATAATACTAGTACTGAGTAACAGAAGTATAATTTTGCATCTACAAAAAAGTAACAAATTCAAACAAAAAATCTACATGAATGTAGCTTCAGTACATTCAGAACAACAGAGTTCAAAGTTGTACATGATGTCAGGAGAATTGTATCAGCTAGATATATATTTATAGCCAGGTCAATATGAATAATTAATTTATTTCCTGTATTTAATGACCACGGCTGCCGCATGCTGGTGTATTTAGGAGTATTGTAGTCAGGAGAAATGTATGGTGTGAAAAACAGGTACTCAATAGTACATACGACGTATACCCGTACCAATTTATTACATAGTTTACATGCTTTGACTACACCCGTATATTACACAGAATATATATAGGGTTAACAGTGATCGCTCATTATAATCCTTATGGTCCATCATGATCAGACTAAGACAAAACAATGAGAACACAAATTCTTATATGTATTAGGTAAACTATATAGTATATGGAACTGCTTATAAATTAGCATCATTTTCCTTTAGTCATGTAAAGTACCGGTATATATATACGTAGTTTACATATAGGTACCAGTACAGATCTAGATGTGGACCAAATTAAAGTGATTGTTTGTTTTATTGGGGTTTAATGTACAGTCATATCCCCAATCGGAAAACCACTTGGGCCTTTCTGTCATACTTCAGAAAAACACCTCGGGGGTACTGAGTAAGCTGCCATATTGTATCTATGGCGATGGCCAAAGACAACAA